>JADDOH010016440.1:0-55804 GCA_016648135.1 Agrypnia vestita
TCATCATCATCATTCTTTGCATCATTACCCTTTGTGGGTCTTGGCCTCCTCAATAATTTTCCTCCACTCATCTCTGTCTAGTGCCAGCTCTCTCCAGTTTCGAAGCCCTAAGGCAGAGATAGCTTTGAGGACGTTGTCACTCCATCTTAATTTTGGCCTTCCTAAGCTCCTTCGGTGTTTTCTGGAGAGTTGATGTGTTTTCTAAAATATTGAGCCAGGTGTTCGGTAATCTGATATTGTCGTCTCTGTTATTTAGACTGTTGGGTCTTTTATATATTTCAATTGCTTCTCTATAGATCCTTGCCGTATCATTATTTAATCCTGCAACCATAGATGCTCCATCAAAATTGACCTTATGACCTTCTGCCATAGCATGCTGTGCTAGGGATGACGTGAACTTTTTGTTTTTTACATCCACAGCATGTTCGGCTATTCTGGCGGATGTCTTCTGGTTGGTTCGTCCAATGTAACTTTTATCGCAAGTGCCGCATGCTGTTTCATATATTTCTTGGGATTCCAGAGGAATGATATTTTTATATATATATTTAACATATTTTCATTTGTGACGTATGTTTTTAAAAATACAGTTATCTCCCACCTAAAAATTTCAAAAAACCCATCAAAATTAAATAATGTGTATCATACATACGTGTAAAATATTGTGTTAACTTAAATAATAAATTTCTTTTAACATACATTGAAGACTTATATATCGTTATTTTGATTTGAAAACCACTGGTGTTGCTAAATGTTCCGCGGCTGTCTATTTTTGTTTAAGTGCATCCCATAACCCCGTTACTCGGAGTAATGCCATTAAATGGAATAAAGCAGACGATGTGAAGCGTTCATATTCGCTTCTCATCGATTAAACTTTAAATCTGCGATTTGCAACGCTGAAATGTAACTGCCAAGTGCGCCTGATATTTTATGCATTTACACCGGGAACAATCGAGGAGTTTAAGGGGGTATTATGAAAACAGTCGTGGAATGATCAGGTGAATAATATAAAACTAGGCTACTTGAATAATTTTGCTATCACTTAGAATGAAGGAATATTGAAGGAGAAGGAATAACACAAAGAAAAACGTCATAATGTAAATGTGGACCAAATTTTTTACTTGGTTTACGAGAAATTTCGGGAGATACACTAATAGTAGTATTAAATTAAAATATAAAGACTGTCTCCGAGAATCGCTGAGCCTATGTGGAGCACCCGAGAATTGGGCTGTGATCTCTGGTACAAGGTCATGTGAGCTGGAGGAGAGTTTGCATTCGGATTGATGGTGTTGCGGCGGCCAGACGATAAGCAAAAAAAATGACTCGCAACCATGCGTCAACGAGACCGATTAACGCAAACTGACCGCTTCCTATATGAAGTATGCGAGAGAGAATGCGCCTCTCGAACAGGGCTGTTTTCCCATCACAAAGCTTATGAGAGGCGCAGCAACAATTAAGTCAGAATGGCGAGGGGATCCTCGATCACGAGGCCTGTCTACAACAACAAGTATAAAATAAAAAAAAATACAAAGGAAGAATATGAAAAGAGAGATAGGAAGAGGGAGAGCTAAAGAGAATAAAAGAGAGCTAGACAATGAGGAAAAAAGTGCTGAGAGAAAAGGAGAGATAGCTTGAGAGAAAGCAGATAAAGAAAGTTAAAGAGAGAAAGGTAGAAATTTTAAAATACATACTTATAAGAATATTCTCAGGTTTTCCCGGGCAGAATCTTCTGTGTGTAGTTTTCTGGAATATTTCATTGTGTATATCTAAGCTCTCTGGCCGACGTATCGGATTCCAATGCAGGGTCTATCATCAAGGCATCTAAGTGATGATATTAAGGGTATTTGCTTGATTAAGTACTTACGATTGCAGAATTTAACTTATTATCGACAAAACTTAACAGAAAATAGGTAAGTTAATGCACTTTCATGGAACACGATCAAGACACCTCAAATCATATTAGTACGAATCATGGATTAGGCGTACAGTTAGTAAATTGAAGCATGAGCAATACGTAAACATATTTTTTTTAAAAAGAGTAAAGAAGATATATTTTTTTACAGAATGTTATGATATACATACAATTCGTTCGTCCGTCCGTCTGTCTGTCTGTCCCTTTGTGTAACATCCTCATTTCATTCTAATTCACGGCTACAAAAACAAAATTTAATGGCCGGAGATAGGGCTTGAACCCTAGGCCAGCAAATCCCAGTCGGCAGCTAAACAAATGATGGTACAGCCACCTTTCCCTGGACCACCAAAAAGATATTATAAATATATACTAGGGCTTAGCAAAGACGTCATCACCATCATTTTTGACGGGCTGCAGCTAGTACTAACATAAATGTGATGTGTGAATATTACGACTAATGTGTTTTGTTTCGTCAGAATCCTAGTCAAGTATAGCTTTACTCAAAGTAATTATTTTACGCTACTTTTGTGCATACTCATAAGTATCTCAGAAAAATTAGTTATCCACTTTTTTATTAATTATATATTATTTTTTATTTTTTACATAAATTCCAAGAAAAATTACAAGAATTCTTTATTCTTGTAACTTTGTAACTTGTAACATTGAACCTAGAAAAAGTAAAATTGTTAGATAATCTACAGCAACCATAAAACGGGAAACGTCATTCAGGAACTTTTAGGTGATTTTTCGTCCATCGAAGCCTCCATCTTCCAGTGTGCTCCTCCGCGCAGTGGGACAAGTTATGAAATAAAGTCTCCTGTTACCAGATTTGTGCCGGTTTTGATTGCTTTTATACAAACAAATTCTAAAGTGACGCGTAAAGAATTTTATGTATGGCTTAGAGCTTGTTGACAATGGGGAGGCCGTTGTTTCAAAAGTTTTGAAATTTAAAAAAAATGTACCGTTTTAAATATTTCTTATAATAATATTAAACGATAATTTCTTGCATGGCGTCGATTATTGTATTTTATCTATTTTGTTTGTGTACGTAAGAAATAAATAATATTTAAATTAAATGCTTTGTTATATATTAGCTACAATCCTCCCTATTTTCACGATAATGATGTCATAGAAGCGAAGTATTTATTTATGTATGCGTGAAGTTTCTATAAGAAATTGAAGATACCTTTTTATAATTTTA
Organism: Agrypnia vestita; assembly: GCA_016648135.1. NCBI lineage: Eukaryota > Metazoa > Arthropoda > Insecta > Trichoptera > Phryganeidae > Agrypnia > Agrypnia vestita. The sequence continues at coordinate 3,111 of JADDOH010016440.1, forward strand.
CCAAAAATATTAGCTTCAATTTTAACTAATTTACTATTACCGCAAAGGGTGGAATGCTACACTCTTCTGTTTGCACACACAACTCATTCGCATCATACAACTTCGCATGCTAGCTAAATGATTGTTGAGACTTCTAACAGAACCATCTTCTAGTATCTGGTTGACTTGGTCATTTCAAGTTTTTCGTGGCCGCCCTCTCTTTTGTGCGCAACCAACAGTCGCGTCCCATATCTTTTTTTCATTTTTGATATTTGAATACTTTGACTGAAGAAATCCTAAATTGAAGTTCTGTAGGTTGGCTGTGGAATCAACTATGCATAGATATCACATCATTACAGACTATAACTGGCTTCAAAGCGGACTAAAGCAATTGTATCTTTCCAAAATCTTGTTTAACCCTTTCTTGTTATCCATTTCTTACTTGTCTCGTTATCATGGAGATTTGTTATGATAATATTATATATTGTTATAATATTGAAATACATATTGTATTCCGGAAATCGATTTCAACGGATGGTTGGAAGAAATTGCCAACTGGAAATTAGCCCGCCATTGTAGTATGCAAAAAGTTACTGTATAATAAAATAAGTAAATTAGTAAATTAATTAGATTTTTTAATTTTTAATTTTATTTAAAAAGTAATGGAAACCTAAGAGGTTTATGGGTAACATTTTTACATGAAAATATATTAATATAATTTAGATACAAAGGCATTTTTTTTTTTTTTTACACTTGGCCGGGTTTTAATATTTTTGTCACATCTGTTTTGAATTTGTCAGTGATCAATTGTTTGGTCTGTTGTTTAAACATTTAAAATTTTCACATTTAAAATAATTACGCCAAAATTGTTATACAATTTCCAAAAATTTGACGGATGTGTGAGCGATATTGGGTGGAATCGGTGAATATTACATTGTAAATAGTGATTACTTAAGCCAGCCAATTGGTAGATCGTCATCCCTACAAACACTCAAAAGTTCATACCTAATTTCCCATACAAATAGTTTTGTCTCTGTACTTGAGACATAATTTATTTTACTTAATGATGATCCATTTGGGGACAAAATCCGGTGATTTTGTTGCTAAAAATTTAAACATACTCAAAAAAATATTTATCATTTCTTTTTACATGAGGAATTTATTTGCGTCGGAAAGTCTCGCGATAATTACTTACCGCACAACGGAGTTAAATAAAGAGAGCGAGGCGATAAATTACCGGCGTGATATTCTACACCCCCATACCGGACCGAAATAATGCTTCTCACTCGCGACGCTTTATTATTTATCCCAGCCCCTGTTTAGTCGCGGGGATGATCCGGCATCAGAGCCTGATGCAAATCCTTTTGCATTTCCCCGCCATTTACGAAATTTATTTTTCAGGACCTAATGCATTTTTGATGCAACGCCCGAGACCGAGGTACGGCGCAAGGATATTGTGTAGTTTCCTTAAGAAATTAGGTTATTTTGTATCGCCCTTTTATGTATTCGTTTCAATACAGGGTGCTTCGTTTTTCGAGCAATTTTTTAATTTTTTTCGGTTTCATGCAGAATGCGAATTATATTTTGAATTTAAATATCAATTAACCTCTTATATTCGAATATTTTGAGTATGTTAAAATTTTTCACGAACATAATATTGGATTTTATCCTCAGGGGGACTTTATTAATCAAGATATACTATATAGGTACAATTCTCATAGAGGCGAAGCTATTTTATGTCTTAGAATGTAGATATGGAAGTCTTTTATAGGCTGTTATAGGGCTTACTATAGGTGTATTCAAGTATAATGTTAATAATTCGGAAGAATGTTATATACATATATAAAGAATATTGTTTTAAAAACTGCAATAAAAAAATATAAATCTCATTACTAATGGAGATATCTGTACCTACTGTTTTATGGGAATGACCAATTTTCGACCACAGGTGGCAGTTGTAAAAATGCGACTCACGTCGAAATAAGATGTGTAAGCAAAACATACAAATTTCAAATTTTTTATAAATGTGGTAGTCTATCTTGGGTGGGATTAGTTTACGAATTGTGTAAAGTGATCACTTAAGCCAGCGTAACAATAGGTAGTAAGCCCTATGAACATTCAAAAATACTTTCATACCTGTATATAATAAAAAATAGCTTTCTCTCTATCTATAATATATCTTGATCTTATACACGAGTATTAGGCGTTCTGATGACAGAATATTGTGGTCACAATGAAGCTTATTTTAGCATACTATTTTATATTTAGGATGGCTCGTCATTCCGTCAAGTAGTTGAAATTTCTCATTAATACGAATTAAGCGCGGTTTCACTTTATTATTTTACGGGTGAAGTAGTTATGGTTATAAATATTATATTTAAAAAGTCAAATCTAAAATGGATTTAAATTTTTTTATTATTATCTGTATTTATGTCTTGTTTTTGTGAATGTCTTTATATTCAATTTCAATTATAAGTATACATAATTTCATGATCAAGGTACCATTTGCTGAATTTATACAAAGTGTGTTCGTTTTATAAACAAAAGTAATGTTACCTCAATGTTTTTTTTCTTTTTTTGAAGAAGTAAATTATAAATATTTCAATAATTTTAATATGCTGGAGTTCACATTAGTGTTTTAATAGAACGGTAACCGAAATACACAATGTGATATATTGTAGCAAGTATGGGTCGGGAAGAATGAGTTTACTTGTTAGTTCATCACACTACTCCCACACAATTAATCCTTTGCATTAATTTCAAGCTATTTTGATGTACAAAGTCGTGCCGTTACTATTTGCGCTTTTTTGTGGTTCTTCGCTGTTTACTTACATACTAAATCCAATGTGGTATTTTTCAAACTGTGTACGGCGGCACATTAATGTGTCGCTAAACGAAATTTCAATCATCACACCCCCCTGATAAGAATAGACAGGTACGTGAGTTCATTGACACGAGTATTATTTAAGCCCGACAATCGATTGGCGAAATGGCCGATTTACTATGCAAGGTTAGCCATTTTTTCAATTTTATAAGCCCGTCCTGCGCGTACTCCACCGCCGAATCGCCGTGAACCTGTGTTGTCTGCCAAAATGTATTCATCAGGGTATTATGTAGAAATTTTGTAAATCGCATAGAATTGACAAAGTGTTTTAATAATAACTAGCTGTGCCCGCGCGGCTTCGCACGCGTAGATTTTTAGTACACTGTTTGGATCGTCATACAACTTTCGCGAACCTTCTAGAACATACTCCTTCCAGAACTTTCAAGAATTGTATCGAATGTACAGGAACCTTCTAGACACACCGCCACTCAGTTTAGAATCTTATAGAACTTTCGGGAATTATCTAGAACCTTCTGCTTCCAGAACTTTCTAGAGCAGGTTTTTCCGGAACCTTCTAGACTCACCGACACAGTCGGCGTGCCTATTTGGAAACAATCTGAAGCATTTGCGGCCTTCCCATAACAAAATAATGTGGTAGAAAACACATTTTCGTCACGCACTCCCACCCATGCATAGCCACCCCCACCAAACTGGCATATTTCCGATGTGATACCAAGGGCTATCCACCACCATAACCACCAGGGGGTGGTAGTGTCTGGTTGTGAAGAAAACTTGGCGGATAGGGAAACACGGGTTTCTTTTCATATATATATATATATATTGATTTGATTGAAATGTCATATCATACTGGGTGTTTCATAGGTAGTAGCAGAAACTTTTTTTCAAAGATGGGTGATTTATCTTCTTATTCAATTTTTAATAGAATATATTATTTACACTTTGGAATGTTAGAAGCTAATAAATACTCACAGATTTATAGAATTCGGTTAAATATTTACATAAGCGCTACTACTACCGCGGCCAAGGAAAGAATGATAAAATGGTGCAAGTAGCCAATAGGTACTTGAACCCACTGGGCGCTTCGTTCAGGATGTCCTATGTCCTATGATGTCCTATGTCCTACGCTGATCGATTAGATTAAAATTATAATTTTTTTATTATCTATACTAATATATTCCTCACATTATTCTCGTAATAAGTCATTTTTTACTTCTTCAATACATGCAAAATGACTTTGTGGTGGCATTATTAATATAATTAAGAAGAATAATATTTGTGTCCACCACTAATTTGTTGGAATACCAACACTTTTCTCATTAAATTTAAATAATTTGTTATTAATAAATGTAAACCCTTATTTAAATAATTCTTTTGATTTTAATAAGAATTTGCAAATTTTACATATAAACAATATAGAATTACTATCGGATAAATTATAAATTTTCAAAATAAGAAAAAGTGTCAATAGAGAAATAAATATCATAAATAATCAAGTCATTTTTGCAAATATTAAGCTTTTAAATTTGTTTTAACATTATTATTTCATTTGTTTTTTATTCCCTTTATAATCATTTTGTTAATATCTTTACTTACATTTTTAATTTTTAGTATACGTTGTATCCTGAGGAAAGGACCATTGTCTCCGAAGCTTGTTGGTATTTCATTCAACAAATTTGTAATTTATAGAAAGTACATTCTTGTTAATTGTAGTTATTTTAAAAGTTTAAAAATTTCAGAGATGAAAATATTACAGTAATACTTTATTTACATAAGTGATATTCAAAACTATAAAATTATTATATAATGAGTTCGTGCTTCTTTTAACTGTTAACTGCTTCTTAAATTGTATATTTGAAATATAAAATAATTTATCATTCTAATATTGCCTGTAGCGTGTGTTTTTATTTTATTTGCATTAATGCATTAAAATATGATATTATATCACCCACTAATGGCTTGCAGTTGAAGGAATCGTGCTTTTATCAGCGATGTGAGGCTGTATTCCCCTGGAAGGCTGTATCGGTTGACGTTAAGCATTTTTCGACGATAAGATATATTTTGAGGCGAATGTGGGTGAATATGATACTTATTCATTCTTGGATGATTTATGTTTCGAAAGATTGGAATCGGTTACAATAATAAGTGAGAAAAAAACAGACAAGAAAAGCAAGAAAAGTTTGATTTTTAACTAGAGTAATCTAATGATACGGGCAGGGATCCGTCGTAAAGTAATTGTTCTATGAATAATAAATAAATCAAATATAAACAAAAAGTATCAAAATTCAAATTTCTGCCTACATAAAATTTAATCGTATTGTTCTTCCGCGATTGGTTTCTTACGATTTTAGCAACGATTCAATTTATTTAAAACGAATACTGAAATTGGAAGAAATAAACCGTTTATTAGAATATTTAAATATTTTAATGCAAAATTCAATTAAGACAAATTATTATTAATGTGAGAAGCGTATGTGGAAGTCTTTTTTATACGATGGCACAAGGCTTATATACAACATGTATGAGCTGGCTTAAGTGATCACTCTGCACAAGGCAACGTTTACCAATTCCATCGTAAGAACATTCACACATTTTAATTTTTTTTAAGATTAGACCATGCTAGAGACATCCTTTGTAGTCCTTTTTCATAAAACAGTATAGATTTTGCAGCTGGCGTATTTTTTTTATATATATTTAAAAATTTATTATTTTTTAAATAATAATCCCTCGTTGGACAAATCCCGTAATTGTGTTCTCAGAAAATACAATAAAAATACAAAATATTGATATCATTTTGACATTTAACATTATTTAATGACTTGAATCTTTTAGGTATTAGATACCTACTTAAAAAAATATTGGAAAATATTCAGTATTACGTGATATATAATATATGTAAAATGCACATGCTACGTGTCATTAAATCTAATAAGTAGATTGCGCGTTTTTGGGAAAATTGGACTACCATGAACACGTACCTGCGAATATATACTTTGTTTCAGTGTAATTTTGCTCGGTTATAGCACCTTTCTGACGATTTTGTGTATTAATATATATATATATATATTCTATATATATTATATATATATATATGCATTATGAAAGGGTTATTTTTCGGGAACTTCGCGGATTTGCAAAAAAACATTTTATTTTCGTGCTATATTTCGGTTATACTGGAAAACCATTCTCAAGCTGGTCTCTCTGACAATTGCGCGAAGTTCCCGAAAAATAACCTTTTCATAATGCATATACCTCTTCGCGAAAACTTCTAATTAATAAGAAAAATCATATTTATGTACTAAACAGTTTGTGTGTTGAGATTTTTTCAATATTCATTTTTTAAATGAACCTTGCATTAAAAAAATATAATTTCAAATTAACTGGTAAATATAAATACTTTTTGTAAACAGTGCCAGGTTTTTCGGTAGTGTTACAGTACATAAGTTACTGGAAAATTATATTAATTTAATAATTCAAATCTTCTGAAAAACTCGATCTCAAATTCTAGCTGTAATTCGTGACAGTGGCTAGGGTTTTGTTTATGACTGTTTCTGTAGACAATTTCATATCAATGCTGCTCCTTTTTTTAGCTTGTTTGCGATCATCAAAATTACTTCTTGAATCTGTAAGAAAGTCATACTGAACTGAATATTTTGTAATGAAGCCGTATTATTTAAACAAACAAATTCATTATTTAGTTAGAAAAGACAAACAGAAAAACCAAATATTTTGGATTCGAACTACGGATCTTCAATCTACCCAGGCGATCCATATTTGAGATCCGTGGTTCGAATCCCGGTAGCAGCCAAAATATTTTTTTGTTTATTTGATTTTTCTGTTTGTCTTTTCTAATTGATCAATAAATTTTTTTTAAAAAAAATTCACAGAACTTTGTCCTGAAATTGCAACTTCACAATAACAATGTGTTTTCTTTAACATAATACAGTCCTTATTATATTCGCTCTGTCTGCAATTTTTATATATATAGTTGATAAGTAAATTTTTCGTACTATAGCGAGTTTTTTCGAAAAGTCTTATTTTTGATGAGAATTACATGCACGTCAATTGCAGAACTGTTATTAATTCCGTATATTTTTGATAAATTTTCTTCTTTGCTTGTCACATGTCAATAATTTGCGATTTGCAATCTGCTAATAGAATAGTATTATTTAAATCGATTATTACTTTTATTTCATTAGATTGGTTACAATTAATTGTACCTATAAACGTCGCGTCATTAAATTTTTGATTTATCGCTATTTTCTTGTCTATCTTATATTGAAAAGAAACAAAATATTATAAAAAATGTTTTTAAAAAAATCGTCAGTTCATCAACGGCATACTAACGCAGTGCATACAATCTGCGACCACGCAAAAAATAATCAATACTTACTTGAATCTCGCGCTAAGAGGACACTCCCGATGATAACGTGATATGACTCCAGCGAGTAACGTCAAAATTTCCCTTGTTTCAATACCAAAATATATTTTATAAATTTGATTTGTTCTGCAACCTGCCTATGGGATATGTAGCAAGCCTTACCAGCGCCACATTTCTAATGCTTCTATACTTTACATACACGTTGTTTCACTATCCTGATCCCAGACAAATTGGAAAGATAGTCGGACGTTTGTCATTTACTTAAGTGGACGACATGGTGATAATTCTGTCGTACCTTATTTATTTTTTGTCGCTTTTTTACCTAAGATTGCGTAGATTGTGGAAGAAAGAGGGGAACGTCTACTTATCAAAAATATTTCCTGCTTGCTTACAAAAATTAATAAAAATAATTGTCACCATTTTGTGTATACAGAATGTAAAGAGATTGATCAAACATAATCCACCGTTAACTTCCCTTAAACGCGAGCGATATTTCAGTCGCCCGGTGTCCCCGTTCGCAAATAGTTGTAAAGTAATTAAACTCCCCCCGCTTCGCCTCGTGCCCCTCCCCCCTCCGGCTGCGGTCGCTGAAGGAAAAATTCCAGTTCGGCGCAGGGGCGCCTCCCTCGCTGGGCCGAGGAATGAAAATCTCAGCGGCGCGCGGGAGAAAATCGAGAAAAAACGCCAAAGAAAATTCCGCCACTGTGCTGCAATAAGATAATCCCTGCTTCGCGTCTTAAGTCAATATACACGCTCCGGCCCTGAACACCGCCTCGTGTATAACAATATTGAGGCGCCGCGTAAAAAGGCATCTACTTAATAATTTTTTATTTATTTATATTGTCACGTGTCGTGGCTGTAGGAAATTGATGAGAACGCAGGAATGTGATAACGGATTTATTGATTACAGCTTTATTAATTAATTAAACGTACAAGGTAACTCAACACTATTACATACAACTCTATTTTTGAATTTAACTGTTTCGCAAACTTATTACTCGAAAATAGACACTTTTTAATCACTTAAACAATTTATTCACCATTCACTAGAACATTCCATCCAATTTTCACACGTCTTATTCTGCTTCGGTTTATTTCACTAAATAAGAACTTTCCGGAATATTGCTGTCAAATTACCGCTCGCTTGGCCACCTGACGAGCCTGGCCTCCGCAACTCGCGGCTATGTTCGCTTTGCTTCGCTTCCGTGCCGCTGTCAATAACAAACAACAATTGAGTTGTCCTTACTCCCGTGTGCCGTATTTATATTTATACTCGCTAATACTGATATCGAAATTTACAGTATTAACGAGAAGTTCCTCGTGGTTTCCAGATTTTTGTAGATGTTTCTCGTAAGCCGTAAATTATGCTAGGCCGTTCTGGAATCTTTGGTAGAATTGTGATAATTTCAAACAACTATCTCTTGACATGATTGCGTGATTCTTTTTAGCCTCGTTACAATATGTATAAAAGTATTACAAATATGCGTGTTTTTTTAAAACATTAATTCATAACACAAAATGAGATTAATCATTCGTTTTTTTTATATGTAAAGACGTTATTTTGTCGGACTTTGTATACGACGTTAAAATCAGTTGATCTTGTATTATGATCAAAGTGACGTTTAAGTTTTGAGGTTAAAGCAGTTGGATGAGAAACATATCTTTGATGCAATTCAAATTGATATCCAGATTTAATGTGACAGACTTTTGTAAAAAACAACTAAAAGGTCAAAACCCTCAAAACCAAATGTGGTATTTCTTCTAGCATTACTTCTTAGCCTCTTACTAAGTGTCGCATTCGTCTCGGCGAGTCTCTTGTTTTACCGAAGTCCTCTGAGAGAGAGAGACAATCGGGGTCAGATCCGACCCGCCCCGCCCCCCCGGACAAGGAGGGAAACTTTTTCACTCGTAATTAACTCGAGATCCGATTCGATTTTTTTTTAAACTCCCCGTCACGCGAATTAGGGATTCCGAATGTACGGCCCGGGCGGGATTACTGCGCCGGCCACGTAGTTGGGAAACTAGCTCCGCGGCCCTAAATGAGATTCCACGTGGCTTAAATGACTTACGAGTGTGTTCCGGCCGAGCACGTAGCGGATTACGCAGCATCCAGTTTTTTCTCCTCCCGGCGCGCGAGAGAGATTGTGACGGCATTAATGCGTGATTTGTGGCGGATTTAAAAGCACGCAACTCATCTAACTTTGCCTAATGAGACACACGCCAGCGGCGCGCGCGCCGTGCGGAGATTTGGGGAGATCCTTAGCGGGGCGCGCACATTTCGGCCGCGCCGCTGAATAACAATGTTGAATTCACTCAAAAATTCGATACAACAACGCTGCCGCCGTATTGAACTACTTAAGAGGTATCGAATGGAAAAAAGGCAGAAAATATCGGCAGGAGAAAGAGATTTTGTTGTAAACTCCACAACTTTACAGTAGGGATAAAAAATTATTTCAATTTTTGGAAAAATAAAAAACATAACATAAATACTTTCTTAATTGAAAAATTGTTCCGATAGTATAGATTTAATATATTATCGGAACAACCTCTAATGTAGAAGAAGTGAACATTCCACAACAAAGTGCATATAATTTACGCCCTCGAAAGTAGTAATCAGTACGCCCTCTATCTCCGTGGGTAAAGGTTGTTCTCCTGAGGACTTTGAATAAGAATTCAACGAAACGTCGAGAATCGCTTCTCGGAAAAACATACGGTTCGTATAAAATATCCGTAACCAGTTACAGTTAAATATGTCTAACGACCGTTATACAACCTCAACTCTTTAATTATTAAAAATATACAAGTGCATTGAACTCTATTTTTTTAATATATAACGGAGTAATCTGTAATAAATTATTCCTTATGTAAAATCTTTAAATATTTACAAAAATACCTTCTAGAATCCTTATAAAATTATGTAAGCCTAACTGTAAATACGAAGGCCCAGTCGCCGTGGAAAATTTCGGTTAATCGCCGTGACAAAAAACCCGTGCGGTCGAATTTTGCTAAGCGATTTAAAATTATTTTCAGAGACAGAGCCAAAGAAACACGTTTTGTGAGCCATTGTATGTAAGTACTCATATTGGTCGCTTGCAAACCATAGGTGCCGATATAAATAAATAGTCTTAAATAAATAAAACATTTAACCACACTTAAATTTTGTTTTAAAAAAAATGAATGTACTTAAATTCACGTAAATTAATTGTGTTGTCCATATACATTAATTAAGCTGTCCATGTACATTAATTGTCCTGAAGAAGTGAGCGTCGCTCCCGTAACATGTCGAATTTTCACAACAAAATTTAAGTGTGGTTAATACAATGGTTAATGTGGTTTTAATTAGTTTATTTATAAAATGGTGCCACAAAGGAAATTTGAAAATTTTGTGGAAGAAATGGTCTTAAATTTACAGTCCACAACCATTTAGTTCCCGTATTACCTTCCATCCCCTTTCCGTTTATCCTTCCACAGCCCCCGCCTTGATCCCGGCGATTTTGGAACATTAATATTATTCCTTAGATTTATTAAGTCTCTACATTTGAGTACTATTTTAAGGTTGAATTTAAACTAATTAAAATATTTAAAAATTGGCTAAAAAGTCGTACTTTCTGTTTATAGTTTTTTGTTATTAATTATTAGAGAGTGGTCTTTAGTGGAAATTTTGCAGAGATTCGTAAGAATTTTTTTTGTGAAATATTGTGGAAATTCATTTTTAATATATTAAATATAAACCGAATTGAAAAACACTGCTTTTTTTAAAATATATATTTATTTAATTGTTAAAACGTTTTCGAGATCACTCTCATTATCAATAAAAAGTTTTCAACTAAATTAAAAACAGTTAATTACAGTACTTATAGAGGTTGGGTACTTATAGTTGAAAACTTGTTCTGATAATGAGAGTGATCTCGAAAACGTTTAAACAATTAAGTAAATGTATAGTGAATAAAACAGTTCGATTCGATTTTTCAGTTCGATTCATATTTAATATATTAAGATCTTTGATATTATTTAGCATTATTATCGAAAAACCGTATATATTATGCGACGAATAGGTATTCTAATAAATAATCATGTGTTAAAATATTTTTATGTTGATATTTTTAATGAAAATATTTATGTATGTACATCATAAATTTTAGTAAAATTTAGTTTTTTTAATGTCTTCAATATGTCTTCGGCGATGATAATTAGCAGACAAAATAAACTATTATCTGAGAAATATTAGTATTATGAACTACGTTGATTACTTTAAACATAAACTGGTTTCGATACTACTGTAGTACTGTAGTACTGTAGTACTACTGTAGGGAGGCACAATAACATATTATATAAGTAACGCTAAATAAATTAAATAAGTAACGCTTTAAATATAAGAAAATAATTATTTCATAGCTTCTCATTTATTCATTTTATACTTATTGTATAATACCTGTTAAATTTATGATAATTATAAAAAAATAACTTAACATAAATTAAATTTTTTATTAGTTGAAAGATAAGATTTTCAAAAAATATATTTTTAAGGCGTTAATAAAGTAATTGGCCATCCTATACAGATCTGTACCGGTATTTAAAAAAAACTATAAATGAACCTCGATTTAACGACAGATGTTAAATGGGCCTGAATGGAATGACGTTTAAAGTATAAAGTAATAGGATTTCTAGAATGAATAACGAGAACTAAACGGATTTGTGCTCGATTTCTGAGCAACGTATTTTTGCGATCAGTACGGTTGTAACAAGAGATTATCCGGTATACTCCATTTTAAGACTAGAATGACAATGTTAACTAAGTGTTGGTAGTAACATTTGAATTACGAATGAACAATGAATTAAGTAACGCGTTAAAAAGCGATATTAAGTTTATTTAAATTTATAATTTATTTGTATTAATAACATGAAAAAAGACTTTGTATATATTAAGCTCATATGTTTGGATATTTTTAGCGCCCATAAGGTGAGTTTTTCGCGAAAATGGCGCGATATTGTTAATTTTCCAAATAATAATATTATTATTATTACTAATTGATACTATAAATTAAAATTCAAAAGGTAGTTCTTTAATTTCATTTTATTGATTTTAAACACCGTTTTTTAGTTAAAAAAATGAATTTGCCTTGAATTGGTGTACTATCATAATTAAATAATGGTAAATAACATATATATATATATATATATGTTATTTATATTTTTAATTTATTTATGGAAGCGAGTCCCGTAATATTTATTAAGAAATAAATAAATGAAATTAAGAGAAACACACAAATATCAAATAATAAAACTGAACTGGTATCACGTTGTCCGCGTAAGATAAGGTCCGTGTTCGATCATGTCAGCATTATTTTTCAGTTTTTATGATTTGATATTTGGTGTGTTTCTCTAATTTTCATTTATTTATTTCTAATCTATATATATATATATATATATCTATATATAAAGTATATATAATATATATATATATATATATCTATATATATATATATATATCTATAATATTATATATATAATATAGATATATATATATATAAATTATTATTTATATAAATCAAGTGACAATTTTCCGTAAAAATACAAAAATCTACTTGTACGAACAACCCAGGACAGAGATCCTGGTGCCTTCGCACAAGGAGGCCCGGCCCTGGATGAACTGGGATAGAGAGGCAAGAAGAAGAATTATTATAATTTTTATTTCAAATTGATTTTAGAGTATGTGTGTTCATATAGGTGTGTAAAAGTATATCGGCGCTTTTTACTTGTCGGTTCAAAAAAAAAGTTTTTATACTAAAAAGAAGTTACGGACGTTAGACGAAGTTACGATGAACGGACGGAGGGATAGACAACGAATCTATTATAATTGGGATTAACGCTTTATGCAATTAAAATAAATTAATTTTCTTCCCTACCACTATGGCAATGTATCTTCTGTGTATAGTTTTCTGTGATATTCTGCCGTGTATATGTGACCTCTCTGGCCAACGTTTCGGATCCCATTGCAGGGTCCATCATCAGGGTGTGGTGCTGCATTGGGATCCGAAACGTTGGCCAGAGAGGTCACATATACACGGCAGAATATCCCAGAAAACTATACACAGAAGATTCTGAACGGCCGTGAAAACCTAAACCAAATGTAGGTTTTATTTCTTTGAATGTCTCAGGGGGGCGGGAATTTATGTTATTGTTGCTACGCCACTGGATGATTATGTTAAAATAATCTACTTCTTTTAGTATTTTTGATGCTTTTTTGTATAGAAATCTAGCAGATATAAAAGTAGTGCCGCGAACCTTCCTTGCACCGCATCGCGTGCTTTGATTTTAGCTCCGCAAGGGAAAGGTTAGAAAATGAAACACAGTGCGGTAATAAACTAAATTACGCCACGATCAAAACACTTCATCACGCCTTGTAGTTAGAGTCTCAACATCCAGACAAAATGATTTATAGCCGCATTTTACATATTTACAACAACGTTGCAGTTGAGTTCTTTAGAAAATTGGCGTGTATAAATTTACCAAATTAGTTTGGTCGCATTCTGCTAAACCGGCGGTTCGCAGGACGGCAGGGTAACTACATCTGCAGTGTCCCATTTCCATTTAGAACTCAAGAAAATTCTGCATCAGCTCGCTAAGTGTGGCCGGGAGACGCGAAGGAGTCTATTCAGAAAGTCTGACGGGTAATTCTGCCGGCTTCACGTTATTCTCGTTTGCTCGGCGTGGGGGCGACTTCTTTAAGGACTTCTTTTTCTGGTGATAAGAAGCTCGCCTGGCTGCTCACAGCCGAGGAGTGTCGCATCTCGCCAATCCCAGCACGTTGGCCATTTTAAGCTTTCGCATACGGTGCTTAAATTGAAACTCGCGACCCGGTGCTGTAGACTCACTGTAAGTGTAGATTTTTTCGATTTTTAAGTTGCATAAATATGTTTTACTTATTAATCATTAAAATAATGGTTGATGTATAAGTGAATACAGTGTATCCCTGTTTATTCGAAATCCGATGATTCAAAAACCCCGGTAATTAGTAATTCTAACATTTTTTGCATTTTATGCCAGAAATAAACATATTTCAGGTCACATAATTCGATTTGTTTTCTTAAAATTTGACAAAATAAAAAAAATTTTTTTTGATTTTTTCGCGTGAGAATAAAAATTATGTTAATATTGGATACCTAAGTAATAGAAATATCGCTACTATTCTAAAAACACAATAAATATTGCGTTTTCGAAATGATTTCTTGAAATTTGCAGAAATTACAAAGGTTTTTCACGAACTTACTTATTGTTTTAATGAATTTTAAATAATGATAAATTTAGCTTACGTTCGTTTGAGCGTGTAACGCGTGCTCATCATAGATACAACTATATTCCGCTAAGATCCATAACTCGTAGACACACGTTGTTGATCTTGGAACCCGCGCACTCGTCATAAAACATGTTAATCTCTAACTCGTTCCCAAATTGTACTTATTAATTTGCAACTTTATTTTGATCTGAATATTGTTTAAAAATGTTTTATCATTAAGACATAATATAATTATTAATATATCACGAAAAGTGAACTGTGTAATTATATTACATTCAAAATATACATAAAATATTAATACTTTGTACTCTAATGTCACTCTATAGGTCCATTTATCAGGATCAATAATAGCCTATTGAGGTCTGTCTGACAAAAATTTGTCAAATATTTTAACGACTTCTTTCCAACGTTCTATACATCTTCAGATGCCTCTGCGATAAAAACCATCCGCTCTTGACTCAAAGAATTCGTCATTCGAAAAGAAGGAGGTGACGAAAATGTTCACTTTTATCTACTTGACATTCTGTATAAGGGCTTATTTTTAAATAAAATGACGAATGTAACGTCAAAGTTGACATAATTAGTTGTAGAGCGGAAAATTTTCTTTCGAATGAAGCAGAAAACTTACCAATTTGTTTTATTGAGAAAAATGAACACTACTGTATGTTAATACCTAACACTTGAAATATATGTTTTAGTATTTTTGTAAAATAGAATATGATTCAAACTCTATGATAATCTAAAGGACGGAAATGTTATATCGTTAAGAACCATTTTCATCGTGAGAAGGTGTAGTATAGAGGAAGAGTTATGTAAAAATATGACCCCTTTACGGGCATATAGCGTATTCGAATAAAACACAAATTCCATCACAAATTGCTTACATTGTAAGTGCTATCCTATTATTGTAATACACATAAAATTCGCGATGCATTCAGTAGTTTTAAGAGTATTTGTTTCTTATTTTAATAAAAATATATTTACTCAGGCAGATATGGTATAAAATTAAGTTTTTTTAACGTAAAGTATTGAAGCTAACTACGTTACTTTTCATGTAAATTGGTCGAACATAAACATTGGGTACGTTTTTCATATGAGCTCATTTCCGTATGAAAACGATATGAATATTTCATTATGTGTATACAAATCCCACTCGGGAGTATAAGATGGCAAAAAGTAATTTTGTGAGAGCAAATAATTGTTTTCTCGGGAATTGTTGTGAAATATTAACGTGCTGTAGATATTTTAAACAACATTTTTCTTTGAAAATAAAACAGTTACATTGAAATAAATCATCTTCTTTTTGTTGTTTAAATGTATTTTTAAACTGAACACGTGGTTTGGATTTGCATTTCCATAGGGATTTGAGTCTTAAATCAATTTAACAGCAATGTATTATAAGAAGTATCCATTTTTTTACATTAATTTTCTGTCTTACAAAGAAACATTTTTTTTTTAATGAATTTTTATTGATAGTGCCTTTGCATAGATTATTCAATTCACAAGAAAATACAAACAGGTCGATTTTTTAGTCATGGCACTTCAAGGATGTGTTGTACACCGATTCTCGTCAACAGTGTGCGTAAATGATATCTTTGCAACAAAGTGACAAAGTTACATTATGACTGATTCACGCTAGACATTAATTCAACAATGAGCTTGACTCATGCTGTTGGTTATGTATACAGCGCAAAGTGTGTTGTTTTAACTAAAATTTAAATTGAACACTTTGAAAATAATAATTATTAAACCATTATTAAGACCATTTTTTTCTTGGTGGGTATTAACATAATAAAATAAAGTATTCAATTCCATCCAAAATTTATTTTATAAATCAAAATAGTAACATCTTATACAAAAATGTAATAGAAAACAAAAACCAAGCAAAAACAAATTTCATATAAACAAAAAAAAAACAACATTCATTTAGTACCAGGCCACGCACTGAAGATCTCAATTCTATTTCAAAATTTAATAAAGCAACCATGTAGGTATATTAAAAAATAAAGTCCTCCGGCAAAAAATTAATGCAATAAAGTTGTATTTTCGAAATAAGAACATTATTTTTATAAGCTATTTTTCATTTAAAATGATTATCTTATAATTTAAAAATACTTTTACTTTAAGAAACATTTGTAACGGTTTAAATTATTAAACGTTGTTCCTCCGCTGAGCAAGAGAAAAAAAAGACTGAATTATTTTTAAAAAAGCCTTTCAGATGTTGTATAATTTTATAATTATTTGCAAAAAAAATAACGACTTATATAATCTACAAAGTCGTTCAAATGCTTGCAATCCTTGAATGGCGATATAAGAAAAAAGTCTAATAGGAATTTTTTGTTTTAAAACTGATCCTTGTTTCCTATTAACAAAGTTATTTATTATAGATGGGTACGTGTAGTTTTAAATAAAATTCACTTGAAAATATGTTTTTTATTAGATATTTTCCATTCCAAAAAAATATAAAATATAATTTGAAGGTTTTAGGAAGGGGTAAGTTTAAGTGTTAATTTTGACGGCCTGCAAATTCTGGCTGTGTATTATTAGCGTAAATTTTGTTTGTTATAATGTTTTATTTTAAAATATTATTCAATTTAAAAGCCCGTTTTCGAATACATTACACCAGGTTATATGGGCGAAAAATAATATCGTGATCAATTATTTGTTATTCTGAAACTCATCGCTCTATTGACACATGCAAAAACAAACAGAATATTTGTTTTTATTAGCAAAGTATTTTATCCGCATAAGCTATTTTTTATTAAAACGCATTTTAATTAGAAACCTATTTAAATTGCATTTTGAGGAATAATTTATATTTTATAAACAAATTTTAATTAATATAAAATAGAGTTTTGATATAAAATTTGTATTATACACATGAGTTGTCAGGAACCAGATAAAAATAAAGATTTCCCCCCTCGAAAGTTCGAGTATAGTAGTGACAAATAACTCAAAAAAAATCAATTCTTTAACTCTAACGTCAATTTTTTTAAACTTTTTTCCTTTATAAAAATAATTACAATAATTAATTGATAACGGATCATTGGTTCCGAAATATCTTGATATTTTGAACAAATAAGTGATTAAAACAAAGTATATTTGTATTAATTATATTAAATAATAAAAAAATTATCCTAGGATGAGGATGATTATACGGGTTTCATAAAGGAACTTCAATCTTTGTTCTGCGACTTTCCCGATTCGGAGTTTGACATTCAAAACATACTTTACTAGCAATCAGAAATGGCCTTATTTTTATCACATTGATTCTTAGCCCCTAATTCCAGAAAAATGTGATTCCCTGTATCCTCAAATCCTTGGCCTTATTTGAAATGTTATGATGACGCAGTGTACGAGCATGGCTCTCGGTACGAGGATTTCTGTGGAAATTTCGAAATTGAATTCCACACTTGGGCTTGGGCACGTGAGATGGCTGGCTCTTTGCAGACGGATTAGAGACAAATTTATATAGTATGGTTACTTTAATATTTAAATCCTAGTAAAATTGTAGCTTTTATTGTGGATACTTTTGATACATTCTTGATATCATTTAGGTTTATTGTTCTTTTTTTCATGCCTTATACGTTCAATGGACATTGGCTATTAGAACTTTGTTTACTGCGGCCCGTAACAGCTCTACAGTGGACCGGCCAAACCACAGTCTCAGGTTTTTCAGCAGCGATGTTCTCCTTCTTCCAAAGCCCCGACTTCCGGCAATCTTCCCCTGCATTATGAGATGAAAGATCTCGTACTTCTCTGGATGACTCATCACATGTCTGAGATATTGAAGCTTTCGGATTTTTATTGTTTTAATAATTTTTTTTTCTTTATTAATCCGAACCATAACGTCTTTATTCGTAACTCTGTCCATCCAGCTTATTTTGAGTATTCTTCTGAAGGTCCATATCTCATGGTCTCAAGTCGCCTTATCAATTCTTGTAATATAATTAGGTAATTGTAATTAAAAAAAATTAAATTGTATTATTGCCAAACAGTTTTTGGTATTCCAGAGAATTTATCGGAAGTCGATTTTTTAATCAATACAATAAAAATAAAACAGATTAGAAATTACCGAAAAGTTTATTAATAATATCATTAATGAAAAATTTACATTTGTATTTCTCTTTACTAAATACTAGCTGTAACCCGTCAAAATTGACGGTAATTTTACATGTCGCTTCCTAAAGAATAAGTATTTATTTATTTTATTAAAATAAATTTTTTCGGAAAGGAAAATTTAAAAAAAAAAAATTGTATTGAAATAAAATTATCTTTAAGAAGTTGCGTACGTTACACGAAGTTACGGGGACAGACAGACAGACGGACGGACAGACAGGCAACGAAATTATTGTAATTGGAATATTTAATTACTACCTAAAAACTCTAACATACGAAACAAGGTGTGCAAGTAAAACATTTATACAACTTCCAAAAATTTGATAATTGTGGTAGTCTATCATGTAAATCACATTAAACTTACCTATATAATTTATTTTATAAATGATATTTATATTTTATTGCAACTATCACATTATGCACGAATTGAGAATGCAAAGAAAGAACTTAATTGAGCTACCATCGCCAGGATTCATCAATATAAATTAAAATACATAAAACATTGTCACGTCACTACAATGTTAGGATTTAGTGAAACGTGCCGACTGTTTAATGTGCTGCATGCAAATTAATTATTTAAATATGGTGCGTCACGAATTGCATCGAATTGATAAATATATATATTTTTAAATATCCTTTTTCAAAAAAGGGTTAAACAATTTTTTTACTTAGTTGGTCCAAGTGGATTCATCTCAGTGGTTGAGAGTCCCTCCTTGATTTTGAGTTTTTTGTATATGGAGACGTGTCTCTCTGTCCATGGTAAACGCAACATACGACCCCAATGCCACATCTCAAATCCATTGAATCGCTGTATAAATTGATCCGCCTTAGTTAGTCAAACGTAAAACTGAAAGAAACTAATGATATGTTTTCTTTTATGCGTTTCAATCCATAGTATCATCACCATTACGTGAAGGTATGTTACACCTCTGTGGTGATATTTGTGTTTATTTTTGTATTAGATGAACAGTGCAGAGCGTAGCCATTCGGTACGACACTTTGGAAAAATTACTTGTAAATGGCATCCACAGGTGACGGAGGTAGCCCGAAGAAAGTTACCGTTTGTCTGAATAATTTATCGAGCCTAGAGATGCCGTCTGATATTCCTGTGGAGGTTTACAACAACCCCTATCAGTAACGATTTACTCAATCGTTTACTTTGAGGCACATTTCATTCCGGGGATGAAAAGCTTATTTTGAACAACATTTTTCCTCGATTCTCGCGACTGTGAGAGTAATCATTAATCAAGATGAAGAATTTGTTATATTCTGGTATAAAGCAATCACTTTATGGTTTGACATATTAAATTAAACACGTTAACTTAACTTAGTATAAAAACAAACTGTCCTGAAGCTTGGGCAAAGAAAAACTGGTTAGCGTATTATATAGTGGTTTAATACTAAGTTAACGTGTTTATTTTATTAAATTTTTTATTAATCTTTGAATTTTCAAACGGATTAATTTCTGCTTGCTGTTAATTATGTATTTTAATAAAATTGCGTATGCAACAGGCCACGAAGCCCAATAAATGTACCGAATATACCACAAAAAGACATGAATGTATTGTGATCTCATTAGGAGTCTAAGCTGGAAGTTAGTATCATGCCCAATTGTTAACGAGGACCGCAGTTAGTAGGAAATACGATATTTCTCAATTTTATCATATTTTTGTAGGATCAATATTAATGAAACAATATCCCCTATGCAAATAATCGTAAACATCACATGATTTTAGATAATATTGTTTTCCGCATGTATTTAAATACATGTATATACATACTTTGAGTACCAGTAAAAAATGTTCTAATGTTGTATTATATTAGTGGCTTTTAGGCACTGATTTTTCTCAATTGATGATTTTTTTGTTAGCCATAGCGTACGCTGAAATATGAGATGCAACACAATATCGATGTTGTGCATACTTGACACAATTCAGTGTTGAAAAAGTGACTTGTCGACAAAATAATTCAGATCGGTGGGTAAAGCAGTCTTGTGTTGTTATGATAATACTGTTGAGTCAGATCAAACGAGTAGGTTGAAAGATTAAGGACACGATACTGAAAATAAATATAATGCATTATCAGCAATTTGCAATGCATTGCAATGGCAATAGAGGTAATAAAACCGAGCCTCCACTATGGAGTAGGCACTCGCCGCGCGTATTCTCAGTCTCACTCTGTTGTACATCTTCACTTGCTCCCGGAGCTTATTTCTGGGGAAATACAAACATTTATACGAGCATGAAAAACTCTTTCATTCCACCATAACGCGTTTCCTAAACCATTTTCAACATATAATGTTGTGGAATTATCCGATCGTGATCGAAGAAAACACAAAAAAAAATCATTACAAAGGCGTACTGGTATACTGATACTAGTATTTCATCAAACTTTACTCTTAACTGAATAAACTTATCTTATTGAGTGAATAATGGTTTTTAAGAATATTTACACGTAGGTATACTTAATGTAATGTAAGTAAGAAATATTCACAAATTAAAGTTGGAAACTTTGAAGTTGTATCGGTGATTCTCCCGGCAGAAATAACTTAGTTGTTAAACAAATCTCAAAGCGATTTGTCAACTTCTTGCTCTGTGTGTTTATTTAGTGGAAATACTGTTTTTCCTGAGCATCATTCGTCGGGCGATACAAATTCTGTAGAATAAAAAAATCAGTAGACTGACAAATTAAATTTTGATTAAATGTTATATTTTAAAATATTTGTGAGGAAAACTTACTAACAAGCAATAATTAATTTTATTTTTATTTTGCATAATGAATACCGTATTAATTAATATTTGTGTATATGCTTAAATTATAAATATTATGGGGAAAAAATTGTATTTAAAATTGTTTAAATGTATATAAATGCTGAATCCTAGGTAATGAAATGATCATAATAAAATTATAATTTCATAAGACATTGATTTTTGCACAATCGTCAAATCCTTGATTTTGGACCGTGATGTATTGAGAGCAAGGATCCAGGCTGCCGAGATGAGTTTTCTAAGGGGGGTAGCGGGAGTCACATTGATGGACAGAGTGAGAAGTGCCGACATTAGGCACACACTCGACATGGAACCCCTACTCCTACACATAGAAAAATCACAATTGAGGTGGCTTGGACATGTGCGAATGCCAGAGGAATGAATACCAATAGGAATCTTCGTGGCAATCCCAGAAGGAAGACGGCCAGTGGGATTAAGCTGGGAGAGGCAACAGAAAATGCGTACGAAACAGAATGGGTCTAAACTGGTTGACTCATACAAAAGAAGCGTAAGACAGGGGAATACGGAAACAATTTGTCGAGTCTTTGGGCCCACGATCCTACTAGGTCAAGGGGATGAAGATGATTGATGTATTGTAATATTGCTCACATGACTCAAATGGTTTTGTATAATAAAAAGGTTTTGGCTTTTAAATACTCCTCCCACAAGCTCGAGCTATTGGCTCATACTATGGGGAAAATAATGTCAAATTAAAATATAAATATATATATTCTATATATATAGATATATATATAATATTAATATATGCAATTGATCATATCGTACGAGAGAGACACGTAGAAAGCCAAAAGGAAGAATATTTCGAATCTTAAATGCGTTTGTTATGTATAGTTTAAATTATTCAGGAGATAAGCTCGTTGGAGAATGTTTTCAGAGGCCAGAAGTGCTAAAGGCTTCGAAGAGATTTTAAAATCCTGCCTAATATATTTTCTCATATTTTTGCGACACGAAAAAAGACTTACAAAATTTGAATTTATTTTTAGAGGTTGTGTTTTCTCGTCACTTCTGTTGAATTGAATCCGCTGAAGAAAGAAGCTCTTATTTTATAAATACTATTCAAAAAACCTAATGTAGGCAAGTAACTATTTTCATATTTGTTTTTGATGTTCAATATCAAAAACAATCTCAAAATAATATACAACAAAATTGTGACTAAATGTGTAGTACTCGTAACCATGGTGACTTTACGTATTATTCAGTACAAATGAATTACACATTTTGCATTTTCTCATTTTTAAAATACCACAACACTAGTGTGTTCGAAAATTAAAATACTCTTACGTCTTTCTTGTCGCAATGGCGTGGTAAAAACCTTCTTTGAGAAATCAGTGATTTTTGACAGTAAGTACTGATTGGAACCTACGAAAATAAAATCTTTATAAAGCACCCACCAGCTCTCTTAAAACAAAATAAAATAAAATATATAAAAGATATATGCAACACAGGTTGTGCAGAAAAGGAGGACTTCCATGGCTTCATCAGACAAGCAAGGAGCAGTGTCAGCATCTGAAACCCAGAATTTCGCTGATTGCTTGCGATTAAAAGTATTTTTCAGCGACGTACCTTCTGATAAAGCAATAAGCTCTTCACCAGCTTTTGATGATATTTTAGGTGGTACGTTAGTGCATGTTAGTCCGTGATAAGATGAACTAACACGTATGTGATAAATATTGGTGAAAGTTTAACAATACTACGGTTAGTGTTGTGAACGTAGTAGTGTAGTGTTGATCCTGACGAAGAGACGTGTACGTCTCGAAATCGGTAGACCTAAATTCGGTCGTGGGCAATACTAATTTATCTAAGATTCTGTGTATGTAAGTCTTTACATACACGTTTTCCATATAAATAGCTTCAACCCTGTGAGACTTCTATAATTTATCTTATTTAATAGTTATCGCTCTATGACCAAATCCAGTAATTGTGTTCTTAAAACATACATATAAGATAAAAACTATAATTATTAATGTTATTAATATTTAAAGCATTAACTGGTTAGACATTACAACAGAATGTTAGTTTACTTAGTAAAAACTACTACCAGATTTAAGGTCTACCAAATACCCAAATCAATTTGTCTACTAAATAACCATATCAATTTTTCATGCAGCCCTTTGTTCAATTTAACTTTCACAAATTTGGTAATACCCACTTTAGACTCCGCCCCCTCTCACTCTCTCCCGTTAGATTCCTAATTGTTCTGTAGGCTAGTTAGTGCATGCTTGTCTCTGACGAGATTAACACGCATGTGATAAATATTGGTGAAAATTTAACAATACAATTGTTGTGGTGTATAGTATTGTTAACATAGTAGCTGTTCCTGACGAAAAGACGGGTACGTCTCGAAACCGGTAGACCTTAAATCTGGTAGTGGTTTTTACTAAGTTAACTAACATTCTGTTATATAAACTATTGTTCATCAGGTACAAGAGAATATATAACTGCAATAAATAATCTAGAACTTAAACAAATTTACTTACTTGCGAGATAAATTCACTTCCTTTAGCACTGAATTATTTGGATAGTAAAAGCGAGCGAGCCCAATCTTTGTAGCCGTCCTAGTATGCTAATATAAAACAAAAAAACTTAAAAAACATAAGACGGTCTGGAGTTTGGGAGAATTTGTGGAGAGGTTTTCACGGTGGTAATGGATTACACCGTATTTCACCAGAGTCAATGAATTTTCATCACAGATTGTAATTTACTCCTTGAAATTTCTCATGGTTTGCAGGTTGGATATCTGTAGTCCTTGTGTTTATTTAAAAAATTGACGATTTTTTACAGGGCTTACTTAAATGTGAGTTTATTAATTAATTTGTTCGTTAGTGCATTTACTTTTTTTAAAATTATGGGATTCTTACTAGGCCGAGAGTATATGAGATTTCGGCATAGATAAATATTAAGAAAAATGAAAGTGTAAATATAGTTCTAAGAATCTTATCGTTCCGAAGTCAGGAATTCGATACGGTATTGCAAGCCAGTACTTAACATGTGCATCAAAAAAGTGAAGTAAAGAAACCCCTTCATAATACATCATGATAAAAGAGCAAGGGGATCACTAGAAATAGTAGGACCCGGTATTCTGATCGACATGAGATCAAGTCAAAAAGTCATATATGATGATGGACCCTGCAATGGGATCCGAAACTTCGGCTAGAGAGATCACATATACACGGCAGAGTATCCAAGAGAACTACACACAAAAGAATCTAGAATTTAAACAAATTTTATAAATAAGTAGTGAAAAAAAAGTATATTCTCATTAATTATTTATATTAATAATGTCACGAAGAAATCGCTTTGCTATTATTGAAGAAGTGATTAGTTTTTATTGGTTCTTATTAAGGCACATAGTAAACTTTTATATTATTAGAAAAAATACTAAATTGCTTCGTTGTGTCCATTTCTGTGAAGATCCGCGCGAGATGCAACATTCCCCCGTACTCGTCTTTTTGAGACGAAGAAGAACGTCATGTATGTATAGTATTTTGAAATGAATCTAAAATGTGGCGTATGGATTTTTTAAATCGATTAACCAATTATTTGCTAATAACAACACTTTATAAAAAAAAGATTTTCTCTTCTAACTGTTCCCCAATCTAACGTCTACGTGACGCTAACGTCACATTTTTTTTTAAATCGGTTATGAAATATTTCATTTTTAAAAATAACAACTTTCTTTTCTGTATCAAAAAAAAAACGCGGACTAAATAGAAAAACATCTAACAAAAAAATAATATGATGCTGCCTTCTTCTTCTTCTTCTACCCCTTATCCTATTGGGTCGGGGTCCCTGCACCGCGTAAAAGTTTCAACTTCGGGTTTTGCTCTCCACGTCAGTCCAATTTGGTTGCAACCTCACTTCGCAGCAGTCCTCCAACTGTTTCCGCCAGTTCCTCCTAGGACGCCTCCTTGGTCTTCTGGTTTTGCCTGGAATACCCGCTTTGGCATGCTGCCAATTTGTTTAATTTTGTTTTTTTTTAATTTCTATTAAAATAATAGTTTAATATGTACTTTAATAAGTGCAGATAAAAAAAAACAAACAATAATACATCGTCTTCTTTTAAGAAATTCCCCAATTTTTATCTAAATTTCAAGCTTCCAAGGTGATATATAATATTTTCTTTAATGGTTAGATTAAACCCCCCATTGGGCGAAACTCATCTCAGTTATTTTAAGCATATATCAAAGGCGGATATTTTATTTTTATTGATATAATTTTGGAGGACTACAGAATTATCTTGGGGACAGTAGGTAATGCCTGAAATATCGGCCACCTGAGTGGCGCCTGACCACGTGAGGCAGCCAATTATTATTAGACGCATTGTAGTACTCCGTGCGGGCGGTGCCCTGTGCAATGTGCATCGCAATGGATCATGCATATTACAACGCATCCAAATTGCTCGGCGCACACGTCGACCAGAATCGTTTAACATCCGTCCTGAATGTAACGTTAATGGACAGGTGTGTGCGGTCCGCGCTGCTGTCCATCCAGGCTGTATCGTCGCGTTGTACAGCCTAGCGCCCTCCACCTGCATGTCCAGGGGTTGTGTCACTCGCCGTTGTGTCACTCGCAACTTCATCAAAAAATTATATTACCCGAAAAAAATTAAAAAACCATGCTGATACATATTTAAATGTACCAAAAGTAATGTAAGTAATAAAAGGTGGGCGTTTAGGGTATCGATACAGATCGCAGAATTCTGATGTTGTTGGAGGCAAAGCACCCACGCTTTTATTTGGAGTGTAAGGCAAACAATTTTTAATCGAAAATGTATTTTTTTGCTTTTTAGTACATTTGAATATAAGCGTGTTTTTTTTAAGAATATTTTTTTCATGTTATATAGTTTACTAGCGCCTGCGTACAGAATCACTTCGGAAGGAAACTAGCGCTATCTGTAAGTTTTTGTGGGAAACAACATCAGGCTTATAAATATATTGCAGGCTATGTTCCAAGCTTGTCCCGAATACTTAATAAGTAGAATCTTGCCTAAATTATGATTCGAAAGTATTTCAACGTCAATATCCAAATATCAATAGTTATGAAGGTAAACGAATTCAAATTAACATTTGTTTAAATTTCTCACTAATTCTTTAAATCGTTTAACTTTATTTAAATCGAATATTATAAACACATTCGCTTTAACACAATGCAAATAAAATGATTTAAACCTTGCAGAATTTTACTGCTCACAACATATTGCTATATTATTCTTTAACGTCTCACTAGGACTCAAAGAATCATTAATGACCTCTTGATTATATGAAACATACAGAATTGGTCCATGATCTCCACCCGATAGAATGGGATCTGCTTGATGACAAAATAAAAGATTTTGCATCAAAAAAAGCCTACAAGAAAAATATGATTATTGACAAAGAACTTCAGACTCTGTGTAATAATAAATCTTTAATTTAAAAAATAAAAAGGATTAAAATCAACAATATGCTTTCTACGATCGATTTATAAAGCTTTCAAAACGTGATATTCTCCCAGAAGAAAAAGATCTGCTTTCAAAGGGTTTGAAATACAATTTAAATTATGATAGTAAAAATATAAACAATGCTTTTAAAAAATTGGCAGCAGATATTGAAACAGCTTTATTTAATAAACCTTAAACGTGTCATTACAAAATTGCAGAAAATTTTAATTCAATCCTATTTCGACCTCATCAAAAAATAATAAAAACATAAAAAATATACGTAATATTTTAAATTATGAAAATTCAATTTTAACAAAAGCTGATAAAGGTAATACAGTAATGGACAAAGAAGACTATGTTTTGAAAACTGAAAATTTCCTTAAAAGTGAAAATTTTGAAATAATAAAATCCTACACAAAAATTTCAAACCAATGTTAAAAATGCATTGAAAACTACTATAAGTGATTTATTTGACGAATTTACAGTGACAACGGACCTTATTTTAATGAACCCAAAACCTCCAAAATTATATCTCTTTTAAAAATTCACAAAATTAATAACCCAAAAGGCCAGTTATAATAGAAAACAGTTAAATTTAATAGAATTCCTTCCATGTCCTGTATTGTGGGCCGCCACCACTGCCCACGACACGACACGGTACACGCATTTCCAGCGATGCGATATGGAGCGATATCAATTTACATGCACGCCCGTGACCAGCGCTGTTTACAATGGCGCCGCTAATTAATACGGAAGTGCCGGACTTCCGCGCTGATCATCTCGGATGTTCACTTCCGATCTTAGAAACTGGTATACACAGATTCCTTGCAGGTCCATTCACGTAAATGATTAATCGGAATATCAGCATTGAGCACGAGTGTTTAGATTCCGATCCCATCGCCGGGTTCCGGTCAACCGGTTCATTATCTATCTAAATCCACGGTACACATAGTAATCAAAACAAAACATTGTATATCTGTGTCGCATAGCAACGTAAAACAAACATACATGTTGACAGTTGTCCGAGTCGCACGGTAATATAAAACAAGCAAAATATATTGTCATTCTTTTTGAGTTTTAAAGTATTCTGTTTACGTATCAACATATTTATATTGCTACTATAATTCTTGTTTTTTTTAATACCACGAGAGTCTAAAACAATATTAGGTCTCTACGCATTATCTCGAACAGTCTCTATGAATCTAGAATAATCTGAACAATTCTCGAAGAAATCGTAATCACTGGAAATATGGAGAAACCGGTTCAACATTCTCGATGTATTGCGAAACCGACATTTGTGTATAAAAGCGACGCACGAATAGAAACTTGTGGTCCTGGGTGCTTTACAAGAGACAAGCGGTAGAGTGGATACTTGCATGCGGAGTTTTCTAGAGCGAAGCAACTTGGCGATAGGCTATAGACTATTCTAACTAATTATGACTAGAATATTAGTGCAGCTAATATTCCAGTCATAATTAGTTAGAATTGCAGAATAGTATTGACTATTACTAAGTTTGAGTTTATTTTACCAGTTTTCTTTAAACAGTAAACATGGCTTACTGCCGTTTAAGAATTACCGAAAAATATATTTCTATTTATCGGTATTTTTCTGATATACGTAGTGTAAATTAGGTTTAATTTTTAGAACTACGATATAATATGACGATACTTGCAGCGGTCAAGTGTGAAGTCTGAGCATTATTTGTTTACCTAAAAATATCTTTCTCTTTAACAGTGGTGATCTAAACTTTCAATCTAGAATTCAATTTAAATTAACTTAAATTAAATCTGAAATACCTATTGACAAAAAGTCATATGATTGATGGATTTGACATTTAAATTGTAGAGATTTTTCTTCATAATCATTAAATAATATTAACCTTGTTAATACTTGACACTTCGCTGTTTGATACTTCACCTTTTGATGAGAGATTCTGTTTCTCTCGAAACTTAAGTAGTAAAATAATATAAAATATTGTAACGTGCTGATAGAATCTGGAGAAATTTACGCACGATTGGAATCCCTCGTAATACGTCAGTATGGAACAAAACCATCGAACTTTTTGTTGTTGTTGGCCGAGTTTTAGCATTTTTTTCACATCTGTTTTGAATTTGTCAGTGATCAGTTGTTTGGCCTGTTGTGACAGGTCGTTTTATAGTTTTAATCCGTTGCAAATTAGTCGGGAATGTCCCGTTTTTATTTTGGCGTGTATTATGTGATAGTTTTGAGCCATTCTAGTGTTGTGTTGGTGTTTTTCGTGTATTTTGTGTAATTTTATATCTTCGTCTTGTATTTCGCTAATTGCTAGTCTGTGAATGATTTTAAGTGTTTCGATTATTGTAGTGCTTTCGATGTTTAATTGTTGTGTTATACGGTATACAGTTTCAGTTGGTGTCCGGTATTTCAGATCATTGACCATTTTTAGTATTTTGTTTTACTGTCGTTGGAGTCTGTTTAGGTTAGTTTTGTTTCAGGTTCCCCAGAAGTGTATCAAATATCCTATTCTACTCTTGACGCCTGGTACCTACATCAGAATTTTTAAGGTCTTTGCAATATTTGAACAATAATTTCTCGAAAGAATTACCCAGCGATAATAAACAGTTTGTAGATGAATGATAAGTTGCGAAATAGTGTGATTTAAAGAAGAGCTCTTTTCATTTGTCTCCCCGTAGCCACAACCCGTGGCAATATTATTTAATTCGCCTCTCCAATTACCTCTGTAAAAGGGTTAATTTAATGATTATAGTAAATGGCCTGCTAAATTTGTATTTTCTGTGTTATTTCAGGCATTTAAATAAATAAACCTTTGTATAGGTATGACAACATTTTAAAATAAATTTACTCTCTCGAGTTGACTGCCTTTAAATCTGAACTTAGAACTTAATACTTTCCTCGGCTTACCCAGAATACCTTTAATGTGATTTAAAATTTTGCGCTATCTTCAGAGGACATGAGTTTAAAACAAAGAAAGACGTTTCTGTCGGCTCAAAGTGTACAATTTCCTTTCTTAATAAAAATAATAAGGCTGGACCTAAAAGGCTTCCACCCCGTCTAATTCTTAATACCGTATTTCGAAATTTTGTTCAAAATGAACTCTAATCCTTCCTCAAGGGCGCGCGTTAGTCAAAACATTAAAGGGATAGACTTCGTCACATCTAAAATAAACAATTTTTTTGTATTTTATTTTATTTTTTTCTATTTTGGTTATATATTTCTTGCTAACCCATACTAATCTACGAGTATATTAAAGGATGAAATCATTTTGGCACTGGTTTTAAAAATTTAGGCAGATTGTAAGCCAGTAGCTTGTTGGTTAGGACTCTCGCCTCGTGATCCAAAGGTTTCGCTTTGAAAATAGTAAGAATATTGATGTGATACGAATTCCGTGTTCGAATCTCTATTTAAAAAATATATATATTCAGTTTCCGAAAATGTTTTTTTTTTTTAAATATTTTTCTATAGGTTCCATATTAACGGAGAAGTTTTTTGACTCTGTAATTGGAGCTGTTATGAATTACGCAGTAAGAACACGGTAAGAACAGTTTAATTTTGACATTGGTGAAATCACAGATAAATCGAAATTCCAGCGCAACCTAACGTACAGTCCGTCCAACTTACCTAGGGAATGGATAGCGTCCCAATGGATATAGGGTTTTATTAATATTTTAATATTAAATGCATTAACTTTGTGGTTAGACATTATAACAGTTAGTTAAATAAGTATAAACCACTACCAGATTTAGGTTTACCAGTTTCGAGACGTACCCGTCTCTTCGTCAGGACCAACACTACACTAATATATTCACAATACTATAATATACCATAAGCATAGTATTGTTAACCTTTCACCAATATTTATCACACGCGTGTTAATATTGTCAAAGCAAGCACGCACTAACTTGCCTACAGAACGATCAGGAATCTACGAGGAAGAGAGAGTGAGAAGGCGCGTTTAAAGTGGGTGTTACCAAATCTTTCGTGAAAGTTTAATTGAACAAAGGGCTGTGTAGAAAATAACCAAATCAATTTTCGGACATACAATTGTCCACAGTCTAAAAATTATCTCATTTTTTGGTAATTTTTTCTTCCAATTTCACTCATCGGATTTACAAAATTCTTTCACGTGTATTTAGAACTCACTTTCAGGGTGGACATTATATTATATGATTATATGTTATCTCCTTAAAATAAAATAACTTTTCGTGGTGACCCATATTACTACTAAAGTCGACGAAAAAATGGTCGAGCGATGCGTTTTTCACTAATCAACGGTTGCCTTAACGGTAAGAGATATTTAAATACTTTTAATAGAGAAGTTGTAGAACTCAAAAGGAACTTAAAAAGTTCGCGTTAATCACGTGCGAAGCCGCAGACACAGCTATTACTTTATTACTATAAATATATTTTTGTGTAGTACCTACTGTAAACGTATTACTATAAACCAATTTGATGCAACCGGTCCTTTGTGTGCGTAACGGTGTATTCCAAAAAGACGAGATACATTTTAAATTGTATTAAATGTTAGTGTACGATGACGGACCATCGCCACCATCGCACGCGGGTCGGGAATTAGGAAAGAAATAGTTTCGTTCCCAATCTCCGCCGATAATGATTGTTAATATTCTGACACGCGAGATACACCAGGCCAAAGCTAGCTATAATCCGCAGTGGACAAATTGTACTTACAGCTTTCCTGGTACGTCGAGTGCCGATTCAATCCTCAATTCTTCTGGCTTCGTCGAATCCGGAACAGATCGATCTGTCTCTTCCGGAAGGCTAATTTGAACTGATTTGTCGTCGGATTTGGATGCCACACAAAGAAAAATGTCGGTTCTCACCGAAAAAGGGACACCGACACTGTCACTGGGCGGATTTTCAAAAAGTTGAAACCTGGCTAGCGGTTGGCGTAGAATACATCGGGTGCCAGACCCCACCAATCAAAATCATTGCGTGGCCCGCGCGTGGCGGTCTCGAAACAGTTAGTGTCGTATAATTCGGAGAAGATAGAAAATACATCACATCAATTGTCCTATATTTACCGACACCTTGTATATCTGATAGATATACGAGTAAATGTATAAAATTCATGCACTTTTCGCCAGATGACTCCGAATCAAAGTCATCAACAACAATTTTACCACTAATCCTTGTTTTTTTCCGGGTGTAGATGTTTGTACCGAATTCCACTGCCGTTTAAATCCTCTTTTACAATTTTGTAAATTATCGATTCAGAAAAACCTGAAAAAATGGAATATTAAATGAATAGCTAAATAAATGTGATTTTATGTAAAAATCATTATAACGGCATAGCAGCACTATTCTGAAACGGCGGTAATGCGTCTATGAACGTAATCAAACGGTATTATTGAGGCTTTGAGACGTTTTTCCTTTTCAAAAAACGTGTAAATTTTAAAAAATTACTAATTACTCGTAATTATAAATAACGACAGACTAAACTTTCTTAAAAAATGATCGAAACATTCGTGAACTGTCATATAAACAAAATCTGACAACTGACAATATTCAATATGGCCGTTAGTTCCAAATTTGTCCATTCTCCATGTGTCTCCAATTTGTCCATGACCTAACCTAACGGATGTTTGGAAACAAGTGCGATCACAAATGTGCGAATATTCCAAGACGAGTATAAAGTATTCCATAGACGAGTGACTAGTGTGAAATATTGTGAATCAAAGAATAGGTCGCCAGTTAATTCGCGTCTAGTGATTTAAATTGATTTATAAAACTTTAATTAGTTAAATGTTTGATTTGTCTCCACGATCCCATGACAGTACATATCTTGCTGGTTTGTTCGTTTCTGCATTAGATGCTAAGTTTTTTTTTATTAAAAAATTGTGGTGAAACATAATATATTTAAAATAAAAGCAAATCTTTTTTTAAGTGAATATTCAACCCTGATGAAAGCTCAGCTCGGAGCAGAAACTAGCTGGTGTGTATACGATGTGTTGTGTAAGATAGATATACATAAAATAACATTTTTTCATATTAAAGAAAAAATATTTTTCTTGTGAGATTGCAGTTTCGGAACAAAGTTCTGTGAATTTTAAACAAATTTATTAATTAATTAGAAAAGAATGGATATCTGGAAAAATATGTATATTAATCAATTAATAAAAGAGACTGCATACAAGGTCAAAAAATTGACGTTAGTGTACTAGGCTGCTGTAGCGAAATTGATAACACGCCATTCCCGGATAGAGTGGACTCATTGGATCGAGTTCCGGTAAAAGCTAAAGTTTTTTTCGTTGATTTGATTTTTATGTGTTTTTTTCTGATTTGTATTAATTTATTGTTGTAGATTCCAGTCTTCTTTATTCTCGATGTATGCAGCATTTATCCACAATTTTTTATTATATATTTCTATCTGGGATCTTTATTTTTGTCGTTAATTTATAATAAATTTTGTAAAATATTGAAAAATGTAACCACGCAGCAATTTGATGAAAGTAGAGATACATTCACTCTATTTCACATGCATCAATTAATTATAATACTATCAAAGCCATCGATCTTCCCTTGCTATATATATGAGCCTCTCTATGGTGTATTTCATACTCGTTTATCTATACGTCATGACATTTGACGGCGACATTTCCTGAGTATATAAGCGAACGTATATATTTCACTATGTACAAATTACAAACATATTCAATATCGAATATGTATTATATTGTGTAGGTATATCTCGTGTAACATTTGACATTAATGCATATTGAAATGGAATACTGTATTACTGAGACATCCATCATCTACTGTTGGGAGGTACTCCAGTAAACAAAATATAGGCAGAAATTGTAAGAAAAATTGGTGCAAATCAACAGGAAGATATAGAATAAGACTGCCTGCCATTAAAGAAGATATCCAGAAGTATAATCCAAATCTTATTAATTATCAAATGCCTTAGGAAAGAAGACAACAACGAATAAAGTATGTATTTAAAATAAATTTTGTAATAAAATTACATTAAAAATAAAATCACGCTTTTATAAAAAAATTAATAAAAAATATATAATATTATTTTAAGTCACAATACTAACATGATCACAGAATGGGCGTATGTCAATAAAATCTAATTAATGATTACTGTCATCCTGAATACATCTCTATACGAAAATCGGAACGATTATGGGTCAGGGAGTGGATATTGTTTACAACATTTTGTGGCCGGCAGATAATTGAAAAAAAAAATTGTTGTGTAAATTTCAGATTGGTTAAAAATTTATTTATATTGTTTGAAATATCACAGCGAATGTATTTAGTTATGTTTGTGCTCATTCATTTCCGTCTCCTAGGAAGGTCAAGATAAAGTCGGTTCCATCGTTCTTGTCTTTCTTGCTGTTTATCCCAGATGTTTTGTACTTTTTTTTCTGGCATTAATAAGACGTGTCCGAGCTGCATTCATTGAGATCTTTCTACATGTAGCAGTAGGGGCTTCATGCCATCTTTCTTATTTCGCTATTTCTTATTCGGTTTCGTTATGTTACTCTTACTACCCAAGATAATACATTTGGGCAATCAGAAATACTAATTTCATTATTTCTGTAATATATTTAATAGTGATGGTTTGTTAACCGGTGACACACTGACCGTTATTTCAGATTTGTATCTGATTATGTCAGTGATTGGTAACTGATTTTTCACAATTCGGCGGGCGAAATTGGTTACTAATAATTTTAACATTTGAAACCGAGAAAATAACGTTTTGACTACATCTAATATTTGCTCACTACATATTGATGTTGGTTTTAAAAAAACCATCTTCGTTTGACACTTGAATAGAATTTCGCTACAATAAAAAGGAAAGTTAATTAGGATTTTTTTGCATTTTAATTATTTTTCTATGGTTGATTTCTGGCAAGCAATATTATATAAGTATTGATGATATTTAAAAAAATAAATATAAGTTATATAAAGATGAAAAATAAGATTCGACGAATTTTAAATAATAAATATAATATAAGATAAAAAATAAAATTCGACCTTATATATGAAATAAAAAAAGATATTTTTCCCGTGAAAATAGATCCGATGAATGATATCGTAATACTTAAATTTAGAGAACTATTTTATCTTTGTAATAAAATCTGATAATATCTACACTTTAAATGTAGATCAATTTGGTAGAAATCTCGACTAAAACATTGTGAAAAAAAGAGCAGTACATTGGTTAAAATAAATTTTCGAATCAAATATAATAATATTCATTATACAATGTCTACAAAAAATATTTTTTATTTTACTCACAGAGTAATTTATGTTTTTTTTTCATTTCAAAATTAGCTACGAAATCCCATACATGATGTCTATATTGTGATATAAGTACCAATTAATATGGCCAGTATTATAATTTTTTATTATGTTTATTCATTTATCACAGTAATACACGAATAGTTCTGTATATATATATATATTGATGTCACTAGGGTCTCCGTAGTCCCACTGTTAAGGAAATTTTGTATGCTAATTTTTTGTTTTCGGATTTCTTTTGTTGTCGCAAAAATGTTCTTAATTATTACAGCCATCTGAAAATGTTGGCGACCCGAAAATGGCATTTTTGTACGGCGAGCGTTGGACCGTCGGAAAGTTTGCAAATGAAACTTTAACTGTTATTTCCTGTTCCTACGAAAGTCATTAGCCTAATTTCTTAATTTCACTTCTCTCCTCGAGTCAGATCTAAGTGTGATTAAAATGGTTCAACTTTATCGCCAAAGTCTATCGGGTTTTTCTTCCCTTTTCAACTCACCCCCTCACCCCTTTCAACCCCGATGAAGACAATGTAAATTAATGTAAGCTTTAAATAAATCTTGGATATAAAGCAACATTTTCTTCGGCTTTGACGTTCTTCTCGAAATCTCAAATGCGTGTAAAGATTTCTGGGAACATTTTTGTATATCGACAACGAAGAGCTTTCACTTATAATCATACAAACTTTTAATCCTATCACCCCTATATCTTTACTAACTTTACCATAAGTTGGAGACATTATATAGTTAGTTGAGTTATTTGTCTTCCTGTTAATGAGCTAGAATATTCATGTGCTGTTTTCATCTATAAACTAACATAGATTGTCTAAATAATCACTTATGCTCTTAAATTATACATAATTTAGAGGAGAGTAATTTTTAACTAGAAATAACTCAAAAATTTTGACAGAAAATTTAAAGTAGGTGTTCTTCAATTTATTTACATTAAAAAATCAATAAAAATAGAATAGCAAACGATATACTTTGTCAAATACGAAAATTAATTACGTACATGACTCGAGATCTAAACATAATTATAAATTTACCAACTGAAACCCGTCAAAAATGACGGTTATAATTTTTATACTAAAAATAAGTTACGGACGTTACGCAAAGTTAGACGGATGGACGGACGGACAGACAGACGATTACGAAATTATTATAAATGGGGTACACAATAATATTTTTTATATATAATTATAAGTTTATACATGATCATAAAATAACATCATTTTAATTTATTTATCGTCAAATACTTTAAAAAATACCAAAATACTAAATCAAAAAGCCAATAAAATAAAACGAAACCTATTCCTGCCATTTCGCTATTTGTTTATTTGCGTATTTGATTTTACGGATCAATATAGCGCATAGATACAAAAGTATCGAAACTGATTGATGTCAAATTAATCAAACTGTTTCCATAAAATGATATAAAAGATTAATTAAGAATAAATTATAGAAGTCTCACAGAGACGAAGCTATTTTTCTATAAGAAAAGTGTATGGAAGTCTCTTATACGATGGCTCAAGGCTTTAACCTGTATGAGCTAGTTTAAGTGATCACTCTACACAATGCAACGTTCACCAATTCCATCATAAGAACATCCACACATTATCAAATTTTTGAAAGTTATGTACCTATATATGTTCGAATCAAGAACACCACTACACACTCTACTAGAGACATCTGTTGTTATTTTTTTTCAATAATAAGTTGAGTTTTTTTCAATAACAAGACTCTGTTGCAATATCACTTTTCATCACCCAGCAGTTGTATAGTTGTGAAACGTAAATATTTTAACTTCAAAATAGGTACATGAATATTTGATCAGACATACATGAATTATGATGTCGAACCTCCACAATAACTGGGTGTTTTAAAAAAAAATCTGGTTATTTGACATCGAAATGACACGGATGTCAAACAGATTTCTACCATCACACAAACCGGTCATTGCAATCTAGTGTTTCTTCAGTTTATTTCACACACCTTTCAACTTATTTATTTACCCAAAGAGATCAAATATTAAATAAATGTCAATATTTTCGTCACAAAACGTCAGAAATGTAGACATTTGCAGATGTCGAGTCCCGTCAATTTTTCAATGTTGAAGTAGCAATCACAATTATAACAAATCTTGTTAATTTAAGAATAAGGCGGAGAACCTATTATTTTTTTTAATCATCAATCAAACATAATAATTTCGTCGTCCGTCTGTTTGCTCCTGTAACTTTGTGTAACGTCCGTAATTTCGTTCAAATTCACGGCTATAAAAACTAAATTAAACGGCCGGAGATGGGGCTTTAACCCCGGGCCAGTAATCCCGAAGGCGGCAACGGTACCACCGAGTCTGCATTACCCGTCAAAAATACAATACATATAGGACTTAGCAAAGACGTGAATTATTTCACGTTCCACCCAGCACAATTGCCGGGGTTTAAAATAGTACCGTTAACTGCCGGCGGGAGAAATATTTAAAAAAAAAGTTCAAATCAATATATATATAAAAAGAAACCCGTGTTTCCCTACCCGCCAAGTTTTCTCCACAACTAGCCACAACCACCCACCGATGGTTATGGTGGTGGATACCCTTGGTGTCACATCGAAAATATGCAAGTTTGGTGGGGATGGCTGTGCGTGGGTGGGAGTGGGTGACGAAAATGTGCTTTCTAGCACATTGTTTTGTTATGGGAAGGCCGCAAATGCTTTAGATTGTTTCAATATAGGCGCGCCGACTGTGTCGGTGAGTCTAGAAGGTTGCGGAAAAACCTGCTCTAGAAAATTACCGAAAATTCTATAAGGTTCTAAACTGAATGGAATGTGTCGGTGTGTCTAGAAGGTTCCTGTACATTCGATAAATTTCTTGAAAGTTCTGGAAGGAGAATGTTCTAGCAGTGTAATAAAAATCTACGCATGCGAAGCCGCGCGGGCACAGCTAGTATATTGATAAAAGTCTTTATTATTATTTCATGGGTGTCGGCTAGCATAATTAAATAATTATTCTTTAGGAACCGGCATGTAAAAGAACCGTAATTTTTGACGGGTTGCAGCTATTTTATAATATTTGCGGAAATTCACTCGTGGAAATTGATTGAGAAAAAATTTGTTAATGGCAAACTTCCATTACTGCATACCCTCTATCTCGAGTTCGTTTCTTGACGTTCTTCTTTCCACACCGGACTTAATCTTGGGGGTGAAATGGGTTTCACGCCAAATGGACTCACAACGCGGCTTTGTTTTTTCCTCCCCATTCGATACTACTTCCGTCTTCGGCGAACGATGCGGTGCGCTTTTGTTTTGTTTACTTGCACTTTTGTTTTATTTCGGTTCACCTTTTTCTACCCTCGCGGCCCCCGCCCCCCCGGCTATCAGCGGCGCTGAGAGAGTTCTCTCCTCTTCGCTCATTTCCTCCGCTCGGTCCATTGGGATCCTGAAGCTGATAGAGGAGATCCGGAGCTCTCTTGTTTGCTAAAAACATCGTGGATTACACTCCGTCAGTTTCACTTTGTTTATTTTCGCGCATTCTATAGCTGCACTACTTTTCACAGCTCACTAAATCACCGCCAATATCAGAACACTATTGTAGAATTTTAAATATCGTCGTATTTATTTTCTATTACCAATCCATTAAAAATAATGGATTTTTTATTATATATATTTTTTATTATATTTTCGTTATACATTATTAGTAGCAATAACAACAACAATATTGAAAAGTCAATCTCAAATAGGTAAATATTATTATTTTTACATTTTTTTTATCATTTATATCATATTTAAAAAAAAACACTCACTTATCTGCGAAAACGGCATGTCAGTAGGGTTCTTTTTGTTGAAAAACGCCTCCAACATATTTAATTCATATAGGTATTTATAAATATCTAATTTATCAGAATATTCCGAATATATAAAAACTGACCAAAAAATTGAAATAATTTTCAGGCGTATTCTAGTGTAAATGTTAATAATTCGGAAGAATGTCGTATACGTATAAAAAGCATATTGCTTAAAAAAACTCTGTTAACAAATCTTATTTATCTATTTTTATTCACTATTTGTGTACAAAGTGGGTTTATTGCTAGCTGGCAATTTTTTCAAACCAGTCATAAAATTTTGTTGAAGAATCTAGACATATTTCTGGTGTCCAATCTTACAATGACAAATCATCCATTCAGTCTAAAATCTTACATCATACAATCTTACAATGACAAAACTAACTCCATGATAATGAGACGAGTAGGCGATACCTGGGGACGAGGAAGTTAAAGGGCTAGTTAAACTAGGTTTATTTATTCTTATTTATATTGAATTGCTCTAAATCGCTGACACGCTTTTATCTTCAGCAAAATAATATGTCCGTTTTCAATTTCATCTCATGAAGAGAAACGAGGCGGTGTTACAATTTCGGTCAATGAGTCCGAAATTAATTTGTCGAACGGCCACGCACTGCCCCGAGCGCCCCATCGCCCGCCGAAACACAATACCCCGCCCGCCGGCGATGGAAACCGTTCATTTTTATTAAGATTAATTGAATCAAACGGCCGCCGCGGCGCTTTCCCCGATGCTGATCCGTCCGGGTCCGGCAGCCTCGGAGAGGGGCGGGCGCGTCGATCCGCGGGAATGTTGAAAAATGCATTAACCCTCTGCGAACTGCGATGGAAAATATCCGCACGCAGCACAGACCATCAACATACACAGACATTAACCGACGGAAATTTATTGGTCCGCGCTGTGGTTCTAACATGGTTCCAATACGTTTGATTTGCTTAAAAAAATTACTACGAGTTTGTAAATTTTAAAACAAATATACAAATCATATATAAATATAGCACTTGTCTAAGACCACTTGTGAGTTGATGACTACACCTTGTATAGTCATAAACTCAAAGCCTTAGAAAAGTGCTATATTTATATATAATAATAATATGTCATTTCACAAAGTTAACGCCAATTCAATAAATAATACTAATATACAAAAGTCAAATAAAGTACACATAAAAATCTAAATAAATGTTTCCACACTTATTTGTTTTAAAATGACGTTTTTACTTGAATAAGAACGGTTTGGAACGAGATTTTAACATTTTTAAAAACAACGTGTTTAGTAAAAATACTAATAAATAAGTAATGTACTACTGGATTTTAATTATACAACAATAAATACTTATAAATGTGTTATATAAATGCATTATATATTTTCAAGTGTGTTATAAATATGCGAGAGGGATATATTTTCACAGTGTTCCTCCCGCCTAAAAAAGAGGATTAGCTTAACTCTGTCTCATTTTATACTCTGTCGCATACTTAGTAAAAGTGAACATTTTACAAATAAAAATCGTATAATTTTAATATAACAATTCACATAACTCATATACCTATTCTTAGTGCTACGAAATATCTTATCAATAAACATGTTGAAGGTGGTATAGGTACTTTGGGTTTGCCCAGGCATTTTACAATATGATATAGGATATATTGGCTGAGGAGGATCTTTAAGTCTAATATACTACCAGTGGAAGTTGTTTAGAGAGTAATTCAATATACAATATTCCTTCAATATTCCCAACAAGACAAATTTTCAAAATTTTCGATGTCCTAAATATTAATCAATTTTATCAAACTTTTGCGATAGTTATTATTCACAAAATATACTTTAATAATGAAACATTGGGATGTTTTAGTAATAGATCGAGATCATCTGAAAACATTTCATTACCTTAATTAATACTATTTTTTAATGCCCTTCCCAATAAAATGAAGATATTATAGAAATTTCTAAACTAAATTGAAAAATTTAAAAAAATAAAAAAACAACGGTTTGAAAAACCTCTTAAAAAACGAACAATCTTTAAATGTTATAACAATACTTTTTTTTAATTTTTATAACTTAATTTGATGTTTCTAGATATAATTTATTTTTCTTACATTATTTCCTTTTTCATAATTCTAATAAATGCCAATGATTACATTAACAATGTATATGTCAATTCCCCCACTTTAAACACGTGAATTAAATTCTCTTTTAAAGATGGGTAAGCTTTGATATTTTAATTATGGTATTCCAATATATGATACGCTATTAACACCGTTATATACAATGTTA
Organism: Agrypnia vestita; assembly: GCA_016648135.1. Taxonomy (NCBI): domain Eukaryota; kingdom Metazoa; phylum Arthropoda; class Insecta; order Trichoptera; family Phryganeidae; genus Agrypnia; species Agrypnia vestita. The sequence continues at coordinate 44,308 of JADDOH010016440.1, forward strand.
TTAAATAAATAAAATTAAAAATTGATTTAGTCACTAAAGGTAAAATTTTACTTGGAAAACCGCCATTTGGCTCTTGATTGCACCTTAAGGAATTTGACTCAATAAAATAATGAAAATACGTGAAAACATAAGTTAGATGGGCTCGTTCTACCTGTACATGGATACGGAAGGGTTAACCGAATTGACTGCTCGCTCTGGGATAGACTCTATGGGGGGTGTTTTGCTGCGGTGCGATTCTGTGTTGCTGGAGGCGGCTGTGCGGCGCGCGGGTCGCTCCGAACTCTTGTTTTTATTTAATCAACAAGCCTCGCGCTGTGTATTGAAATGTAACACTGGCGGGAACTCGGTATTAATGAATATTTTCTCTTAAACTAGAGTAATTGCGAAATTTGCTATTATTTACATAAAAGGTGAGAGTTCATTTACAGTGACAGATTTTTACTTAAAGTTACATACATATATGAGTTGGCGAGTAGGTAGATATCAGAAGCGTACAATGGGTACATTGAAGCCTACGTAAATGTAATTCTTGAAAAGTATTGAAATAAGAAACTATCTTTTTTATTGCAATCTTTATATTTCAATACATCATAATATTTTGTCAGATATATATATTTAATACGAAATAAATAAATGAAATGTTATGAATGTTATAATAGAATAATAGAAATAAGTGAATTAATAATTCAAAGAGAACCATATAACTATCAAATATTAAAATATTGTCGCTGGGATAGTGAAATTGGTAACACGCTGTGCGCGAAACACAGAGGTCCGTGGTTCGAATCCAGGTTCCAGCATTTAATTTTTCAGTTTTATTATTTGATATTTGTGTGTTTCTCTTTATTTCATTTATTTATTTGGTATCAAATATTACGGCACTCGTTTCCTTTAATAAATGAAAAATATATATATTAAAGCAATCGAAATATACTAAAGACCCTAAAGTCTAAAGAACAGAGATGACAGTATCAGATTATCGAACACCTGGCTTAATATATTAGAAAACACATCAACTCTCCAGAAAACACCCACCATTAATACAAACATTAAAAACTCATTAGCGCCGAACAAATTGCCAAACCCCCAAAAACAGATAGAATTTTAAGGAGTGCAAACAAAGGATGACAAAAGTTTTTCGAACTGAATTTACTTGGCTCTGAACTGTCGACCTTAAACAACGTGTTTTCACGAACGTGTAAGAGCGATACTTCACTGACAAGTCACCCCCCCCCCCCTGAAGATGAACAGTGTGATCTGTTTAAAATGTCGGGAGTACAACGGTCTTTCAGAGGACTAACTGACGCAGGATAACCGAGAAAATTTACCTTCCTTATTTAGATATTTTTTATTTTTTTTAAATATATGTAATAATTGCACACGCCTGAAATGTATCTACAGGTTTCATGACAAATCTGGCACCCTATGTAAGTTATTTATAAAAACAAATATTCTTGTTGTATTTCTCTTTTGTGTGGGTAGCTATAAATGCGCACTAGCGACACATACAGAATTTTCTTGTTGAGTTTCCAACATGGCAGCGCGCCGAGCGCCTATTAATATATACCCCACTCGCGTCTTCGAATGTTGGTGCCAGCTTTTATCGTTATACTTATATCTCACCTTCAGGTTACTAATGATATATTTTTTTAATTATTTAAAATAACTGAAATTTATACTATGTATATGTACACGCGTTTGAGTTATATTTTTGACACGATTTGTAAAAATATGTATTTCCTCTTGTGCACAGATGTTAAATTGACAGTACCAATTATGGTGATAAAAATGTAACGCCATGTTTAGGATAATGTTTTAATTAAAAAAAACTTTTATAATTGTGTATATGTTACGTTAATTAATTAATTAATTAAATTATCTTTAAACACATAGAATAATATATCTACGTCGTTATAAAAAATATAAGAATATAGAAAATTTTGATTCAAATTAAGCAATCTCTCTTTACTACAAAAACAACATAAATACTTAACAAGATATAAATACCATTTAGTAATAATATAAAAAATTCAATTCCTTCAATAAAAAATAATGGTCGTGATATATTTATATACAAAGTCTTTTCAATGTTGCTCAGGACACAACAGAAATAAAAATGTTTATAGTTCTGTTTTTTGGAGATTCGAGGCTTTGATCGTAGGGTAGGTAGCTAGGGGAAGGGGGATGGAGTTAGAAGAACTGTATCAGCAGCTTTGATATGTCGTGTCAAAAATATTTTTTTCTAATAATATTTTGTCAACACATCACAAATGTCAATATCACAATTTATTTCAAATTTTAATATGTTTTGTTTCTTTTCAGGTACGGTCAATACTGCATTTAACATTTCTTCCGGAATGACAGAAAAAAGTAAGTTTACGTAACATGTAGCATATAATCAAATTTGTTTTAGTTTAATTTAATTAAAAGAGTTATTCAATTTTTTTAAGGAGCCTTTAACACTGGCCTCATATATTTTCTTAAGCACACCTTTCTCACTCATATGTTCCACATGTCCAAATTATTTCAGTGATTCTTTCTTCAATCTATCTGCAGCCAGCATCAAAACTCCCCCAATATAATAATTATATACTCTTAATTCGTAATAGTTAAACAAACGAGGAAAAATTGTATAAAGATAGTTCGTGTGAATAATTTACTTTGACAGAAGGGTCATTGACTGTGAAAGCGTTCGCCCCTCTAATTGGATAAGAACCAATATAGTATACATACAGTGGAGTAAAATAGGGGATGATTAATCCGCTACCCTCCAGTCGCCCATCAGAAATGTGATTATATTAAATTAAAATAAATTTTCCTCCCTTTTCACCACGTTAGACCACCCTTTGTGAAAAGAATTTCCGAGGGAGCAATGGACATTACTTTAAATCCTCCATTTTATTTTATCCCTTTACCGACAAATTTTCTTTGCTTTGTGTAAAAAAGAAGTTGAAAATGAACATTTTTAACTTGCGCAAGAAATTTCAGACAGCTAAAACAAATAATACCAATTTTAGATTGTTTAAGGTAATAAAAAGAATCTAGTACTAACTCCAATAATAGTTATTTTTCATGTCTATTTAACTACGTTTGTAACCATTCAGAGAATGAATAAATTTCTCCTTTCCAACATTGTTTTATATGCAAGTTTTATGATAAAGTTAATACATTCAGAGATGATCATTGAAATGAATGAAAACATTAATTTTGTATTCTTTATTTGAGATTAATAATAATATTATTGTATCAGTAACAGAATCTCTCATTGACAGATGAAGTATTAACTGACAATATTAAAATATATTGAGAGTATGTTACACGGAAATATTGAGAGGGGAGGAAAATAATGTTATAAATTATATTCCATTTTAACAACATCTTTTTTCATATGAAAGTATGTTTTAAGAACACAGTTACTGGATTTGGTCCCCAGAGAGATGATTGATTAATTAAGGATAAATTATAGAAGTCTCACAGAGACGAAGCTATTTTTATATGAGAAAAGTAGAAGGAAGTCTCTTATACGATAGCTCAGGGCTTACAAACTGTATGAGCTGGCTTAAATGGCTTAAGTGATCACTCTACAAAATGCAACGTTCACCAATTCCATCGTAAGAGCATCCACATATTATCAAATTTTTTAATGTTCTATAAATGTTTCAAATCAAAAACATTTCATATATTGCACTGTTCTCTGCTGGACATCTGGTTTTATATTTTTTCATTAATAAGTTAGTATACATAGATTTCGCAACTGATAATGAAACCTTTATATTTTATTTTTAAACGTTTTTTTATAAACGTATATATGATATTTTTCCGAATTATTAGATATCTACTAGAATACGCCTGAAAATCAATATTTTGAATTTTTAACTCCTATCATGCTGCAGCATATTATATTTAAATAATATTTTTTTATATGAAAGTATATAAGTATATAAGAGACCTGAGCAATATATGAGAACTTCTTGATTCGAAACATATATATAGAACTTTCAAAAATTTGATAATGTGTGGAGGTTCTTACGATGGAATTGGTGAACGTTGCATTGTGCAGAGTGATCTTTTAAGCCAACCCATACAAGTCCTGAGCCATCGTATAAGAGACTTCCATTCACTTTTCTCACATATAAATAATTCTATAATTTTTCCTTAATAAATTATATTCCTTTATTATTTTTAATTATTTTTCTGTTTTTGAAGCAGAAATTATATTACCATTGCAAACACATTTAGTCTATAATTGTGAATTCGGTTCCATTTATCAGTACCTAATTAATCCTTATTTCCACCTTATCTACGTAAATATTTTGTTCTATTTTTGAATGTAGTCAGTTTAATAATTCACCTTTTTCATGGGAGTTTCTGACTCTCTCGAAACTCGAATAGTAAAATATAATTAAGAGGTTAAACCATTCTGGGAGCCTAAAATTTCTTATTTCTCAATAAGTACACGATAAGTTATCAATAAATACAAATAAAAATATACCTTTACCATTGAATTAAAAAATAATTAAAATTTAGTCTAATGGTTAGAAAATGCTCTTTAAATGGTCAAATAAAAATGCAAAGTTATATTTGATTCCTCCCATCTTTCTCAGTGCACCATACACAGAATATACACACACGATTTTTACACAGGACACAAAAGTTATTCTCTGTATTAAAGAAGACACTCACTTTTCTTATTTTTTTTTATGTTATATCATACCATTATCCAGCGAAGATTTAAGTCATAAAATATTTCACAATTGAAAAAAAATACGCTTATATTTCTTCTTCGAGAAACTAATATTTTTAAGGGTTGTCTCCGCTAGAAATTTCCTTGTATTGACTGTCAAAAGGTCCTCGCCGTTCATTTAGGCGCGACACTCTTACAATTTAATTGCCTACCGTGAATTTTAATAATATTTTTTGTGATTTTCCTTTCATTCCTTTCTTTCTTTTACGCTATAATTTTTTTCAGTTTCCTTGATCTTTTTATGTGTCTCGTACAGACGTTATAATCTGCGATACAGACAGAATAATACTCGACAAATTACAAGTGTATTAAATTAATCATCAAAATTAATCAAAATCTAATGATCAAATTCTTTATTTCGAGCAATATCGTTACATCTAAAAGAACACGCTTTGATAAAATTCTCGACATTTTTTCCTATTAGTAAAATTATGTTTCTCAAGTGACGACGGCTTGGACCGTACAATAGTAGAGATGTTTATCATTTTGAGAAATGGTCGAGTAAAATCGAATGCACAGAATTCGGGGTCACTTGTAGCACAAAAGGTATAAAACGGGATATCGGATTGTATCGGAAATCGAAATAAAACTTACAATAAAATGGTAGCGCTTTGAGTCTTGAAATAAAACGCGATATCAAATAATCTAATTTTGGTGTGAGATGTAATTTTGTTTTTTTTTTTTAATTTTTCAGACAAGAAATTTCTTTGACGACTTTAATTTCTACTATTATCAATATTTAAAGCATTAACTGTGTGGTCAGACATTTAAAAAGAATGTTTTTTCTGTAAGTTTATAATCGTGTTATTCTAAAAATGTTAGGTGTGTTAATATTTAACTACTTACTGAGATTTTTAGTCTACCGGTTTCGTACCCATATCTTCGCCTGGACAACCACTATACTAGCATGTAAGTACTACTACACTAATACTACACACATTCAAAATATTCACACAGTGTGGAATAACTGCGGTTGTGGTGTAATGTGGTATTTACATGCTAGTGTAGTGATTGTACTGACGAAGAGACGGGTACATCTCGAAACCGGTAAACTAGCTAAAGTGGTTACTACAAAGTTTTTTAAAATTAAAATTAATAAAAATCTCAGTTAGTGTCTATGTACTAACGTAACTAACATTTTGTTATTTTTTTCATATTAAATAACTGTATTTTTCAAATCCTTTAAATATGAACATAAGTGAGAAGCAAAATGTTCGAAATTTTGTTTGTTTTTTATTATGTTCTGAAAAACAATGAATCGATTTATTTTTAAGGTAAGCAATATATATTTTCCGTTTAATGTTTACCTACTTTATTCAGTGTATTGTGCGGAACAGTAATATTGGATACGTTTTCTTAGAAGTCGCTCAATGTCCAAAATTCTGGTGTGATACATTTTGTATAAGTTAAATCAGCTTTCATAAGAAGATGTCATATGGAGATGAAGATTGCTTTAAAATTTGAGTTTATGTTGATTACGCCTTTCATATTTAAACGACGGGAGTCCGACGTTGATTTGTAGCTAGATTATCCAAACGCGTTACGCTTGATGGATAGTTAATTATTAATATTTAGATTGGACAGTGGCTGTTTGTATGTAGAGATGAATTTATAGCGCATATGTTATAGCGACACGATCGCAACCATGATTTACATATACTATTTTATATTTATAAAAAAATGATGAAAAAAGGAAAAAAAACTGTCACTGATATTATTACGTTTGTGGGGTATAAAAGCAAAGGCAGCAATATAAAAAAAATGGATGCAGTCATCGAGGAGTACTAATTTGTAATGTACTGAATTCGAGATTTTGTAGGAAACGTAGCTCATAAATTCATATAAAACATGATTTTGGAAGGGATAGATATATAAAATATAGAATTCTGTACATTTTAAATTAATGATCCTTGGTGAAAGCATTCAAAACATTTTTTAAATTTTTTTGGATATTGCTGGCATTTCTTTTATACCCCACATTTCATGTTTTTTTCGAAACATTTCCAAGTCCGGCATCGCTGATCCCCTTATGATTCTTCCAGTTCCAATTTGCCTATGATCATGATTATTTTTTTTTGTATTTTGGCAATGTACTTACTGACGTTTGATTAATAGTTGTCTGGTAGTAAGATCTTCTAATATTTAGGTATTTCTAAAAAAATTAAGTAAGGTTAATAGGAGATTAGGTTAAATATTTTTATTTTAGCAAAAAATTATTATTATGCCTTGTATTTCCCTTCACCAGCATCATGCTGATTCACTTGCGTTGATTTTTTTTACCATTACTATCGATTTGTACACCACAGTTATATGAGCGAACTGTTAACATAGTTTTTTCTTTTGTAAGAGATTCATATAGTATTTTGCATAAATTTGCTTATTAAGGGATATTCCTTAGACATACTTCCATATAATTGAAAAATACATGAGGAACTCAAGTCAAAAACACTCCCTTAAGATAAATCGCTTTAATAAAATGTCCATAAAATAGTCAGTTATCACAAAAAAGAAGAAAAACTAAGAAAGAGTAAATGAAAGAAGGAGGGTGAGAGGTGGATCTTTAATATGATGAATAGACTAATGAGCCCTGTTACTCATCACAAAAATTAAGTTCGATGATGTTTAGTTCTAATATGCATATATTTGGGGCTTAAAATACCTACAAAAAACTTTAACTGGATAAATCACTTAGACGACACATGCAAGAAACTAAGAAACTACAAGGTAAATTATTTTATTAAAAAACTGTATTATTCTGTTAATTTTGTAAAATAATCTTCAACCTAAATCGATATACCAGAACCACTGACTTGTACAAACAACACAATACAAATATATTTATCAAAAATATAAAGATGATTAATAAAATAAAAAATAAATTACTAAAAACGAATAAATACCACGTACATAGAAAATAACCAAGAACAAGAGACTATAAATATAAGAAGTGATGTCCGCCGACTAATAGAGAAAGACATAGATTCTTATGTACTGTAATTGAAACTATTTCATAAACAACTGAAAAGACTTGTATTGGGGAGAAGATAAACTGTTCAACAAATTGATGTGTCGATAGTTGTAACCGTGAATAGACTTAAACCATAGCAACGCTTAAAAATTATGCTAATTTATTTCGATAATCACGGTATCGTAATCAAACTTATATATAATTTTCCTTCCAGTTAAGTCGATATCATGGTCATTACCACGACTTCTATGAATTTTATTTTATTTTAATGTTCTATACCCCTAAAAAAACTTATATGATATAGACTATTATTAATAAACCATAAAAAAAGTTGATCGCTTGAGAAGAAGACAGAACTCTATAGTCAAACGATATTGTTGCAGTAGCAAGAATTTGACGAGTTCATGTTTCTATGGTTTCTGCGTTGCACAGAATATGTGGAAATTAGCTACATGTTCAGTTTTCAGGTGGAAGACACCCCGTTTGAATGCCATTAACTCCTCTAAAGTCTTTGATAGCCTGCAACATTGAAGTGCGCCGGCGTCTGTGCCTTGCTTATGAGCGGAGGCATTTCTTTGACCCCCCCGACCCCCGCAAGTTTGTTGGTAGAGTTTTGCAACATCCTGTGCACGAAGCGTCGCGAATGAAAAATAACAGATGAACATTTTGATAAACTTTTGTAATGGAATATCCTTGTTTTAATTTGTCGCGACGTTGATTAAAAACGCGAAGGGTTAAAAAATCGACTGACGCCGTCAGCCAATTACAATGTGCTGAATTTTAATACAAAATAACGAGAATGTCGTGTATAATTGTGAAGATAACGAGGATATATCTGAAAATTATTTATTCGGACCAAATTTATTTTGTGAATGAAATAATTGTTTTTTTTTTCAAAATTAATTAACTATTAATGAATCATCAAGAGACGACAATTTTCATTAATTTTAAAATGTTCTCTTATATATACTAATATAAAAAGAGGTAAAGTTTGTAAGTTTGGGTGTAATAATAATAATGGATAATTTTTATAGCGCCATTTTCGTAAAAAAATCACCTCAAGGGCGCTTAATTAACTATTAATGAATCATCAAAAGACGACAATTTTCATTAATTTTAAAATGTTCTCTTATATATATACTAATATATAAAGATATAAAGTTTGTAAGTTTGGGTGTAATAATAATAATAATGGATAATTTTTATAGCGCCATTTTCGTAAAAAAATCACCTCAAGGGCGCTTAATTAACTATTAATGAATCATCAAAAGACGACAATTTTCATTAATTTTAAAATGTTCTCTTATATATATACTAATATATAAAGATATAAAGTTTGTAAGTTTGGGTGTAATAATAATAATAATGGATAATTTTTATAGCGCCATTTTCGTAAAAAATCACCTCAAGAGCGCTTTACACTAACATCGTTTAATTTTTTATTTAACTAGTATTTAATTTTCTCCGAAACTAACAATATTTAGAATAAACCATCAGAGTGGACAAGGGCTATATATTATCCCTTTAAAATATAATGGCTTTTTGTGGTGGTTGAACCGTTATTTTAACCGATTAAACATGGTACCGTAATTTGGGATTTGTATCTTATTGTATCGCTGACTGGTGACTGAGATACAACTATTGCCTAGTACCGATGGTTGCCCATCGAATTGCAAGAAAATCAGTAACAAATCATCAGTGCAATTAGATAAAAATCTAAAATAAAGGTTATCGTGGAACCGGTTAAATAACATAACTAATAGTTAATTGATTTGACGGGTGCGTTGAGCATGAATAGAAGACATCACCATAGTAAAGGACAGTCTATGTCGGGCGGATGATATGACAGTATTTTACTTGCATGCACTGCACTATGACTTTCCTAAACACCCCAATAGTTTATGCGTTGCCTCAGTGCTCCGTTTACATCATAAAGAATATCATTATATGTCCGAAATCTTTGGAATCATATTTTATGAACGTGATAATCACGAGATCAACATATCTATAAGGGTTAAAATTTATAATATAAATTAAAATACAGGTTGCTATATAATTTATGCAACCAAGTAACTGTTATTATTACTAACGGATGTCGCCCTGATAACTTTGGGAGATAAGTATCCAAGTAACTTGTGATGGCGGCTGGTGAAATACTATTTATAATAAATTAAATTACAAGCACTACCTTCATTTAATTTTCGCCCTAACACGAGCAATGTCATTTTAACACGAATGATACAAGTTTTTCGTGTCATTCGAGAGCCGAGAATTAAGAAGATAATTTTCTTATCCGCAGAATCACGTCTGAACAAGAGTAGCGTGCACCAGTGATATTCAAAGGAACTTATATCCTACCTTACAATTCATAACCTCCAAATTTAGGGGTTGATAAAGAATACAACGCACGCGGTTAGCCTTTGACCTACTTTGGGTTTTATAGTTATGGGCGAAATAGGAAACGACGTACGTAACGAGGTTGATGTTCTCTTCATGTGATGTTCGTAAGCCCCGCATGTCCGTGTTTTTGGATGATAATGAAATTTATATTCATGTCAAAATAGTATGTAGCATAAAACTGTCCAAAAAGTAATATAAATGTTGTTACTTATACGAAGCTAAACGTGAGAATCGTAAATTGCAATTTCTCCTTTATTTTCGGTTGATGAATTTCACATATATATATTCGTGGAATAAAATCGTAAAAAATCTGGTCTTGTTGTGATTGACATTATCGTGAAAATGTGTTACGAGACTCTAAAAGTATTATTCGTTTGTTTTGTTCCGCGGAAGAATATCAAGAAATATTTTTTATCTTATGTATAGAGTTTTATGGGAAACTGTACGTATCTAGAAAGCCTTGCCAGAAAGATCGTAAATGCACGGGAGAATATCCCGGAAAACTGTAACCAGAAGAAACTGTAATCCTAAGAAATTTATTATTGTTTACTAAGAAGTTTGTAAGAATTTTTATCTCTTTCATTGTAAAAAACATGGCTGAAAATAACACTATCTGTAATTCAAATACTTTTAAAACCTGTACCGATGTTCCATTGCTCAGCAAGGCACCTAAAGGTATTCCAGTCTTTTAATAATTTGGTCTAGGTCTTTTCATACAAGCTTGCAATTGAGTGTGGGTACAGCGCATTGTTTCGTTGCGTTAAGTTTACGGATACGCCCCTCTCATATGCGTTAACTAAAACAATGCGCATTAACTAAAACAACCCGCACTAACTCAATTGAAAGCTTATATGAAAAGACCTATTTCTGCGGAAAATCATACATAATTCTTTGTTTTCGCATAGAGTTATCTATTTTATCTCTAGCATAGGCTGAAGGGATTCACAGAGTGCCTTCAAGGATTGTGAAGAAAATTTGTTGGGGTAATATTTCAACTGGTAGTTTAATTGCACACCAGCGTATATAGGTATTATATGAAAATATTGAATGGTGCAGTATCGAGGTTTTTTATAATTGCTGTCTACTTAAATTCTCGCATTCACCAAGAACTGTATTTCCGCTAGATACTCCCAAAAATAAGAGTTTTCAAAGAACATTTTACATTCCTATTTAGATTTATTTACGCTGGGTAGCTACAAAATTGCACAGAAATGTATATTCTAATACACACTAATTTGTAAACTTTAGTTTCACCGCTTCTGGGTCACTATTTGTCTTTTTTTGTTAATATTAGGTCCTTACATATGAAATTGGCGTTTAGTATGGGAGGAACATAAAGCCGTTTTTTTTTTATTATAATATATTTATTTAATCAAAGTATGTAC
>JADDOH010016441.1:0-30502 GCA_016648135.1 Agrypnia vestita
ATCCGTCTCCGCCGCGGGGGCCCGCTCCGGATAGAGCCGCGGACGTGAATAGATGTCCCCGCCGGATCGGCACTCAGCCTCATGAAGTGCCGCCCCGGCGAATATTTCCTCCAACGTGGCGCGCTTTATTCCACTTTCGGCCGTAAATAACGATGTGAGCGGGGAAATGCCGCGGTCCGAATCGCGTTTGCGTCTCCGGGCGCGTTTGCTGATTCACTCGAACCTAATCGCGCAAGATTCGTGATTAATGTACGTATATCCCTGTGTACTATACATTCTATACATTAAAAAAAAACACACACAATAATTGTAGTATGTTATAAAAATACAACAAAAAATATATTGAAAAATAATGTTGAATTAAGAAATACAAATTTTTAAAAAAAATACCTCGATTACAGAATTTTTTTTTAGAAATGATTATATTACCTACTTCATATCTCACACCCCACGTGCAAGTTTTTTGAAAATTATTTTGTATATAACTTCTTGTTTGTCGGCTCAAATACTTATGAAAGCTTAATACTAAAGAATAATAGAAAACCGACAAAACAAAGTTTTTTAAACGCAAGTGCTTATTGTAATAAAACTATAAAGATAAGCGTGACTTAAAAAAAAAGACAAATGCAAAAGACGCCCGACTTCATTATATAGCCGATAGCGGTATACCTGAAATGACTTTCAGGGTTCGTAAACCTTTGTTTCGTTTGGAAAAATATTAAAAATCTTATAATATAAATATGAGCGAATACTTTACGAATACTATTAAAGTATTCGAATAACGAATACTTGAAAACAGGCGAATATATTCGAGGTTTGAATATTCGAATATTCGGATTGGAGGCTTTACGACACATCGAATATTTGTCGTACTCGACGGTCACCGATGTCGTTTCTATTTCTTCATTCTCGATTCTCGCCATGTTCCATTCAAATCTTCTCTCGGTATTTTTCCACTTCTTGTAGTTTTGTAAACTTGAATAATTGATCGCACTGTTTGTATACCTAAGCCTAACCTAGTACTTATATACCTTTAAAACTCTGTCTAAAAATAAAATGTCTGTCTATCTGTCTGTATGTTCTCTATATAAATCTACACCGTTTGACTTTATTCTTATTAAATTATTATTCTTAAAAAATAAATTGATGTTATTCTATTTAAAACAAGCCTTCTTAAAAATGCATTTGAAAAAAATAGGAATATTTTACAACTCTTTTTGAAAGTAGAAATGCACCCAACGAGTAAAGCGCTTCGTAATGCATTTTCTTGTTTTGGATTTATGTGAAGTTAGCGCCAAGGGCACTAGATACGGCGCGTTTCAACTGTTTGCTAGATTCTTTGTACGGATTTATGTCTTCCTCCTCGGAGAACAGACCTGAAAAGCAGATGCTATCTGCAGCAGAGTGCAGTCAGGAAATTGAACCCAGCTGCGCGGATAAGCGGCCCGCACTAGGAAAACTCTTTCCTCTTGGCTGGGCACGTACTTGGACATGTTTTTACTTACGTTTTTGGATCGTTTCTTTTACTTACGTCAGTTTCAATTTTATTAAAATTACCACTATTCGATGAAATACAGATTTATTCGTTATTTAAGAAATCTATTTATTACGGAGTAAGTCTACTTCGAAAGCGACAACCGCAGAACGTGAAGTGAGCGGGGATGAGGCTTCGGAGATAAGGGATGGGGTTGAATTTTTGAACACGTCATGGCGTACTAAGGTGGAATACGAAATGAAAGAAATTGCCGGGGATTCGTCTTCGTTCGATCGGGTCTCGATTTATAAGATATAAATCATATATCATTTGCTGGGGAAACTGCTGTAAAACCGCGCTAGAGCCATTAAATACTGCGCAAATATCAACCTTAAAAATTATGTTTGAAACATATCGTTTTTTATAACTATCACAACTTTTACACAGCGAAAATAAAATTATAAGTCATTCAGATTTTCATTATTCACACTGTATAAATTTAAAAAAAAAAATTGCCTAAAAACTCAGAAAATGCGTAACATTAGAATATGCACTTCCCTCATGTATTAGCCAATAAATATCTCACAAGACAGCACATTTGGATAGAGAAGTTCGTTTTATAAGGCTCCTTTATTCTTTAATATTCTTCTTATCCTTAAAATATTAAAATTGCAAGTACGTTTTACCTTTTTTTAAATAATCAATAAGGATTTTATGCTGAATGATAATAATGATACTGAAAAGTCTTTGGTATCGTTTTCACAGTCAGTGTGTACACTCTACTTTTATGTTTACTATTAACACAAAATTATTCCGTGAAGTATTTCAATTTATTTAAGGTTCATTGAACTGTATTTTTTCTTGTTTTCATAAATGCGAATAAACATATAATTTTTTATATTTCTTCTTTTTACATTCGTTATTTTATCTGTTATTGCAGTAAATAATATTTATAATTTATAGAAATAAAATTAGTTTATACCACATTTTTTTTGAAAAAAATCAACATGTTTCAAAGCCAATGGCCCCTTCGTCAGGATACAAATGTATACTAACAAAATTAAAGTTAAAAATCGAAGTATACATTATCAAAATATTAAAAAGTTATATATGTAAAATGAATAATAATAAAGTACCTACTTAACATGAAAATAAATTTAAAAGAAAACTATTTGTAAAAAGGACCTGGTTATATATTTTATTTTTATTTTATTTTTATTTTTATAATATTCAATTTACTATTGACACTTTCCCCACAATATTTTTTCTATACAAATCTACACTGTTTGCCAGATCCGACCCAAATTTAACTTATTCTTTAGGACCCGGCGGAAAAAAATGGCGTCAATTTCTCTCCCCTTCTTTACTTCACTCTCTCCTCCGCTATACTTTTTATACAAAACCATATAGTATGAAAGATCGGATCCAAATTGTGCACACTTATTCTTTAGGACCCGTTGGAAAACATACGCGCCATTCCCCCACCTCCCTTACTACCAAGATATATATTATCTGACCCCTCTTCTTATTTAGGACTCCGCGGAAAGTAAAGTCGTCATTTCCTCCCCCCTTCCGCTTTACGCCTCTTTCCCCCTCTAACATATTCTTTTTAAAAATCAACACGATTTGAAAAATCTGACCGAAATTTGCATACTTATTCTTTAGGGCCTTGCGAAATACATAGGTGCCATATCCTCTTTTCCCCTTTTTACTAGTCTCTCACTCAGATATAAATAAACATATTTTACAGCTAAACTTTTGGAAATTGTTACGTTAGCTCAAAGAGGTCAAGACTCAGAGAGATATACATTTTTTATAAAAAGATCTTTAATTGTTACTGTTGTAATTTATTCAAATTTATACTCTTTACCGCTTTATATTGTTACTCCTAGCGCCATCTCTTGTCACTTGTCTGAGTTGCACGATGACAGGAAAATAACCTAACTTCCTCCCGGTTGTTCTTTTTCTTTACTTGCTAAAGGTCTGCGCTAAATAGTTCTAAGATAATTAATAAAACTAAATTAAAAGTGTGTCTAAAGTTTAATCTATCAGTCCTTCATTCCCACAGTTACTTTACTTAATTAACAGGGTAGGAAAAGGTTTCGCACGCAACTCTTTAAACAAACCATTATCGGTTAATGACCTCACGACGCGAAGATATTTTTGTCGTCCTTATAGTCGGACTCTGAATCCTTCCAGGCTTAATCTCTCGGCCTCCGCCCCCCCCCCCCCGCGCGACATACGATCGGATTTAATCTCTGCCATTTCGTCGTTGCTGTCTCCCCAATTCTATTTCCATTTTTGATAATTTGATTTGGAAACTCTTCTCGGTTGCTTTGTCACGACGGCGTAATTCCATTTATTTTTGTTCGTTTACCTCGAGTTGTTTGGTTCTGTAACATTACGTGGAGTCAGTGCCACGAAATATTTGCGAAACGGTCGTCTGTATGTGCACTGGTTCAGCCTGTATGGCGTCCCATTTCATTTCCATTGCGAATTTCTATATTCAAATTGATATTTCTTCGTATGTTTAGTTAGAATTGCCAACAATTCTTATTACTCTTAATGTTTTATGTATATTATATTGGTTTTTATACCTTTATTAATTAATTTTTGTAGGAAAAAATAAATTGTGTATATATAAGACGGCGGTAGCCCGCGTTAGATTATTTAGATTTCTAATCTAATCTAAACGCACGTTTACTTAGCATTCAAATTTATACAGTTCTAAGTAAATAATTCAAATATTATAATGTTTGCTTTAATAAATAAATGATATAATTAATAAAATAAACTTAGTTTTCACACCTTTTTTATATTGTAAATATCAACATGTTCGAGGTCTGTGGCCCCTTCGTCACTTTACAATTGTACACTAACAAAAAATAAATTTAAAAATCTAAGTAAAGGCAATCAAAATATTAAAAAAGTTATATATGGAAAATGAATAATAATAAAGTACCTTCTTAACATGAAAATAAATATAAAAGATAACTTTTTGTAAAAAGGACCTGGTTATTTATAATATTCAATTTATTATTAACACTTTGTCTTATTTCCAAAATTTATAATTTATCTAACCGTAATTCTGTATAATATTTTAAAATTACTTGCATGTTAAGTAGATCTTTATTATTATACATTTTCCATATATCACTTTTTTGATATTTGTATTGTCTATACTTTGATTATTAAATTTAATTTTTGTTAGTTACAATTGTATCTTGACGAAGAGGCCATAGGTCTTGAAACATGTTGATATTTTCAATATAAAAAAGTGGTGAAAACTTAGTTTATTTTATTAATTATTTTAATAATGTCATCACAAAATTATTTTGCTATTTTTGAAGAAGTAGTAATATAAATAAGTTTAATAACAAAATAAAAAATAATGGTTAAGATATGTGATCTATGATCTTGACGAGTACAAACGTAAAAAAAATGTGGCATTCGGCATTTCGATCGCGAATACACTTATTTCTTTATTTG
Source organism: Agrypnia vestita (assembly GCA_016648135.1). NCBI lineage: Eukaryota > Metazoa > Arthropoda > Insecta > Trichoptera > Phryganeidae > Agrypnia > Agrypnia vestita. Next base: position 4,964 of record JADDOH010016441.1, read on the forward strand.
TTGGCAATTTGTTGACATGGCTGTCTGCTTAATTTTGGGTGTGAATATTTCTTGTTTATAAGCATACCTCCTTTGAATGGTTAACACATCAAAGTTATGAATTTTCAAACGTGTTTTGCGTCTCCTGTAGAAGTGGCTCGGTACTCTATTGCCTTCGATGTGTGTAATACACGAAATACACTTGTACGGGTCGCTTCGGGTCGCAGCCTCCCAGCAGCGTTATTGAATGCCGATCGAGTTTCCCAGCGATAATATTTGCATATCTCTTAAGAGCGTGTGTACAAACACGGGGCGCGGAGGGGCGGTGCCGGGCTGATTTATTGTAAAGTGGCCATCTATTCTGCGAGTCTCCGTCCGATACGGTCTCCCCCCCCGGCTGGTCCAGGTTCTCCCCGGCTATCAGCATCTCCCATCGCCGGATCAGAGCCAGCCCCGTGTAACGGTCGCCGGGCCCGCCCCTTGACAGAAGACCTCCACCGCGCCCTGTACTCCATTTTTCTCTCTTGCCGGACGCTCGTTCTCGACCGAGTTTCTCTTCTTTAAGCTTCTTCGCTAACTTTATGGTATCATTTTCTCCTCCGTATAATACAGTAGTACTCCGTTCGGGGGAATGTTAACGGTTGTATAAGAATAACTATGTTAATTGTATAAATTGTATGTCTGTATCAGACCATATCAGACCCATTAACAATATTTTATTTAAGCTGTAAGTAAATTGATAAATTATACTAACAAAAAGTTTATTTAAATCGCTTTTGAATTATTTATAAAATTTAAATTTTGGTTAGTTTTTATCACCTGACGAATGAAACGATTGTTTCCGAAACCGGTTGGATAAATATATATAATAATAATATGTTATTAATAAATTAGATTTAAATGAGTAACCGTAAGGTGTTTGTGATAAATATTAAAAACAAAATAAATCAATCAATAAATAAAATAGAATCACAAAACCATTCAAAAAACCATAGTCATTAATATGTTTAATATATTACCAATAAATTATACAATTATAATATATATTGTATAATTCATTGGTTCGCAGCAATTTGGAATTTGGTTGTCATTTGGTCACCTCATTATGTAACATACAAAAATATGATAGAATCTGTACAGCAAAAATTTTTTCGCGTGCTTACATTTAAGTTTAATCTGGGCAGCACTTTAGTATCTTATCAAGATCGCTTAGAATATTTTCATGTAGACAAATTGGAAGTTAGGAGACTAATTGCTGAGTTAATATACCATGGCATGGTATATTACATGGCAATATTGATTCAGAATTTTGTATAGAAAACATAACGTTGAATGTTTCTAGTCGCCGACTTAGGGCATATAATACATTTGCTCTAACTTACAATAACAATATGGCCCACTTTAATTCTTTATCTAGAATGTTGAGGTCATACAAAAAAAAAGAAAATAACCATAACTTCCTCATTGACATATTCCATGACAGTTTCCACGAATATAAGAGAACTATTACCAAACTTGTGAAACTAGCTATTTAGTCTCTTTATTCAACGTCACTCTATAAAATCACTTTTTTCTGTTCTTTCTTGTAGATGTTTTAGCCTTTATTTTATCTCTATGTTAGCCGTGTTCACATTTAAGTGATGAAGAGTATTTAAACTAATTGAATTATAATTGTATTATCTGTATCATGTTGTGTGTTTTTCATTGTTTGTGAACCATTAAAATAAAATAATTTTCTTGTTCCGCATTTCGGTGGGACCCTTCAAAAGATTTATCAATTTGCGCACCAGATATTCACCACTACTACTATTAATACAATTTCTGTACGACGGGGGCGGTCTCCTGTTTTTAATAAAATAAATAATCGTGACGCAACTCTGTTTTCTTACTCTCGGGGTGGGCGGCTTCCTCGGCTATAATTTTATTCGGGAACATTCACACTTCAGGCGGGCTCTAAGCGGGGCAAATATTATGTTACCCCCTCTCACCTGGCCCTAATAAAGGCCGGTAATGGCTGCCCTTCTGGGGCATTAAGGCGATCCTTTTCCTTCGACAGCTGTACGAGAAACCCTCCTCCCCATTATTGCGCTGTTTTCGCAACCAGTATTTTATCGCGGATGGGATTTTATTTGTTTCTTCTATCGGCGGAATGGCTCCGTAAAGGACATTGTTTTTTCCGACCGTGAGTCGGGGCGAGCGTTTTTAAACATTTCTGGCTCGATTCCAACTTACGAATGAATTTGATATTTCTTCAGGAAACTCGCTTATACTAGTTTCCCCGGCGACGTTTGTGTAATATCGGGCTTGGCAGAAGTCACACACTATCCATTATCGAGGCGGCTTCATTTCCCACGGGTAATTTTTTTTTCGTTGAACGAAGCTGTATCGATTTTAACTCCCGATTTTCACAGTTATTTGCAACTGTTAAACTTGTCTGTGAGACGCACCGTGACAGACCTAATATTTATGTATAGGATCATAAATAGCATGATTGATTGCGCCCAGATTGTTAGTCTGATCGACTTATATGCTCCATCGAGGTCATCAGGACACAGTGCATTATTCTATTGTAGTGGAAATGTCAGAACTAATGCATTAGCAAACTCTGTAACCCCAGACTACACTTATTAGGAAATGAACATGCAGAGGCGGCCGACATTTTTGCTGATAATATAACTGTGTACAGGACAAAGTTGATACAATTCTTTACATCTCAACTAAATGGAAATGGATAATAAATTTTTCTCTTTCTTCTTGGTACTTAAACTTTTCTTTTTAATTTACACAAATCTATAAGATGTACTTGAATCTTTTTAACTGTAATCTAAATTTACAGAATTCTATTATATGTACTTGTACCTTTTAACTGTATATCTGTCTTATGTTATTTTAATTTATATTTTGTATATTTTGAAAAAGCCCATAAGGGCGTTAAATAAAATAAATAAATAAACTAATACCACAGTACACCCAGAACAGTAGTTTATCTCTGGCCTGTCGACGAGTTATTAGCCTACTCTTGCTTTGACGCTAGGGTTGTCACTTTATTTTTACTCCCTTTCTTTTAACTCGTAGCGTCTGAGATTCCGACGCATAAGGTAGACACGAATCTCGAAAATTTCTGTAATTAGTATACCTAGTTTCTGCACTTAAATTGCAAGAACGCTGATTAACATCAACGTAGACTTTTAAAAACTCACAGTCTTTGTGATAATCAATACACCTTTTTAGTAAAGCACCACAAACATAAAAAAAAGGCATTTTTTTCAGGAAGCGCATTTTTTTTCTAAAGCGGCGGCTGCGAGCGCGAATGGCACCGAAGGCATGGCCCTTATTGCCGCCGCCTTGTGCCCCCATATTCTATGTCAATGTGTGCGTCACAGTGCGTGCGTATACGGCGCCGAGCACGCACGTACACATTCTAATGGGTAGCGGCCAGTTTGTATGAAGACGTATTACTGTTCTTAATATACTGTGCTAATACTCAACGCGAAGACGAATTATTATCGGAGTTTGAATTTTCTCGAGGAAACGTCGTATTAATATAATATATTAATCCTCGTCAGCTGGCCACCCTCGACATTTCTCCCATAGTACCTGCGCGAGATACGCTCCACTTCCATTATTAAGAGATAAACCTCGGAATATGTTACGATACAAACCCGCAACATTTCAGGGGACGCGCTTAAATCGTCGGAGCACCTCGGTCGCTGTTACTCCGAACCCCGGCGTGTAATCGGCGCCTCTATCGCTCCATAAATATCGCCGGGCGAATAATCTGACGACAGAAGGTGTAGCTTAATCACCCCGTGACCCGGGCCGCCGCACCACTTTACCTCGCGCGGGCGGCCTTCAATACTCGCCACTCGCATTAACTGAATATTATTAAATACATGCGCAACTCGGCTTTACTACCTCCACCCTCGGGCTGGAGCCGACTGAAGAAATGATAACTGAAATGTCTTGTTCTGGAAGCTGGAAAACTTTTCATTACACAGAAAAAGTATATTGCTTTCTAAAATTCCGTAAATCAATTGTAGATTTCTCATTAGCGACATCTGTGGGAATTTAGGGGAACGAAAATGGCTTTGTACAGGCCGCATGGAAAAGTTGTTACAAGGCACATATGAAGCGTTGCATGCAATTCAAATGTATACAACTTCCAAAAATTAGTAGGCATTAGTGATCACTTAAGCCAACCATACGATACGTCGTAAGTCATATGTACACCCAAAAGACTTCTATACCTACTTTCTCATAAATAAAATAAAGTTTCGTCTCTGTGATACATCTATAATATACATTAATGGAAAACTTTTGTCCGGGTGGAGTGTTAACTCATCGAGGATGTCTGTCTTGGATCTCATGGCGGACCCTCGAGCTTCGCGAAATTGTTTTTAGGCAGATTTTATTTTTAGCGCTTGTTTTGTACTCTTTTGTTCTTATAAAAAAATAAATATGAAATAAAATAACATGTTTTGTATTTTCAGAGCACAAAGTAGTGTTTAGGTAAGTCAAATTGACACTTTTCCAGATAATCATGCTCAAAAGTGCCGCTTTTGCTTCTAATTCTAATTCCCTCGTATGAAGTTTTTTTGCATATCGACATAACAAAATTTCACACATGTGGAAATTGAATCACTTGTTTTTTAGTTCTATATTTTAATTTTTATAACACGCATTTCGCCTTATGAGGGCATCATCAATCTCAAATTGTGCATTCACATTATACGCGAAAAAAAACGCGCCTTGAATGAAAACCTAGAATTAAAAATCAAGTGTTTTTATTTCCATACATATGGTTATGGAGTATGGGATATGCCTGCAACTAAATTTAAAGAAAAATGTATCAATCAATATATTAAAGATGTCTCACAGAGACGAAATTATATTTTTATCGGAAAGTAGGTAAAGAAGTCTTTTAGTGTACATAGGGCGTACGACCTATCGTACGGCTGACTTAAGTGATCACTTTACACAATGTAACGTTCGCCATTTCCACCCATGATAGAATACCATGTCTACTAAATTTTTAGAAGTTGTATATATTTAAATTATACGGCATGTTTCGTATATGTGTCGCAACAATCCTCAGTGCGGCCGGCAACTAAAGCTTTTTCGTCCCCCTTAAATGACCACAGATGTCACTTATGACTAATGAGACATCTATTTTTGTACACCCAAATGTCCTAGGTACACCAAAGACTTCTATACCTAATTTCCCATAAAAATATAATTTCATCTCTGTGAGACATCAATAATATATTGATTGATTAATGATGTCCCTGTGACAAAAATCCAGTACAGTTCTGAAAAATTAGGACATACTCAAAATATTCTGAAAAATGTATCAATATGTGATATTCCAACTCATCGGGGTGCGACGATATTTCAATATTCCTGATATTATTCACACGAAGAGATGGCAGTTTTTGCATTACATTACAATTTCATTCGCGTACAATGTATAAGTATATGCATAGACATAACGGCAAAACTTTCGGGTTGTTTGTTAAGAATTTTTTTTACGTATCTTAACATAGAAATAAGTCTCATAGTTTACCAATATTACGTTGCAGTATACTAAACGTCAAATTTAAAGTGATGAGCCAGAAAAAAATTTAAGAATATACTTTTCTTTCCTTTCAATTAATGTCATTTTTGATGTGAATCGAATATTCAATAATGTATATAATATTTCTGCATATGTGTATATTTTAAAATAATCTGTACATGTCGTATCTTCAAAAAAAATATACGATTTGATTAATTTTTGGAGCTGGCAATGGAGAACAAGGCATTACTCGAGCATTTTAAGATCAATCTTAATATAGATACGTCGCCGTGTATGCTTTCGAGTTTGATATATTTCCAACCATTTATATTCTGCAGAAAAAATATTATTGACGTAAAAAATATTAATATCGATGTATTTGGCTGTAAAGTGACTTAAATGTTATATAATGTATAGGTATATATTTAATATTTCTCCACATTGAATAATATCTAAATGTATTTTAAAATAATATGTACACCTCGTTTCTTAAAAAAAACATAGAATTACTCGATGCGTTTTAGCGCAATGATAATAATGATTTCACAGTCGCCTGCAGGACGTAGTTGTAAGTAATCGGTGATATCCGATTACTTAACTGTAATATTGGTATCAATTGTTTTAAAAATACTTTTAAAGACTTCTACTCTTCACTAGTCCGCGGGTATTATCGAGATGTACACTTGTCTAACCAATTAACACTGCCAAGAATACTCATCATTGCGTTTAGACATTATCCAGCATCGCTAATTTAGATGAGTACCGAAATTTAAGGGGGTATTATAGTGTAAAGGCACGCATTTCGGGCGTTTTTTAGAGCTTTGTAAAAAAAATATATATTTTTGGTATACATTTTTTTAACATTCGTTTATTTATGAATTAAGAATACATCAAAAATAAAAAAATAATAAAAAATTCAAAACTGGGGGGTTCAAAAAAAGCGGGGGGTACTGGCTTGCATGGTTCCGACCCTTGTGGTCATTTGAAACAAAAAAATCAACGGATTCTTAATTAATACAGATGTCGCTATCGCCCCTACCTCGGAGATATAAAAAGAAAATTAAAAACGGCGGCCGTTTGAAAAAAATAATCTTTTTCACGTTTTTTTTTAAGAGTTTAATGTTCTTTTTAAATAGTAAAAATTAATATTTCGACTTTAATCTGCTAGGGGCTATAGAGGGATGTGTAAAGAAGGTTTACAAAAAAATTAAAATAAATCGGTTTAATAGAACTTGAGATATCGTGCACGCCAGCTTGAAAAATGTCCTTTCCAGAAAAACGCATTTTAAGTTTTAAGTAAAGTTTCAGTACGGTATACTTACATATTTTTAATCGGTGATTCCTGCTCCATACAATGGAACTTCCTCCACTTCAAAATGTTCATATTAGTTAAATATACATTATTTAGGTATAGAGTATAAAAAAGGTTGTATGGGGTAATTCATCCGCAGGTAGTCATCCTCTACTGTTTTTTCTTGCCGCGTCACCGAAATCGCTGTATCTCGGTAAATAATTGGAATTTTGAAAAAATTTTTTGAGGACATAATTTCGAATGTCCAAACTTACGAAATGTACAAAAAAAATTTTTTGATTTTTTAAAATTTCTAGACTAGAATACCCCCTTAAGACTGTTAAAAATGAACTGAAATGGTAGCTTGTCGGCCGTCGTATGTGACTGTATTTCTTCAATTATTACTATTGAGCGTGCAAGTTTCATTATTTGTTTATTTTTCTTGGTGTGTTTTTTACATCATTTTTATATGAAATATTCAAAAAATATTTATTTATTTACGCTCACGGAAACAATACATAAAATCGTCGCGAATATTTTCATTACCTTGCCCTACCAGGATCGAGGGCCCACAGACTAGACAAGCTTTTCCATATTCCCCTGTCTTCTGCTGCTTCCAAACGTATTAACCAGTTAAGATCCATCATGTGGAGACCTATAATTGGCCATCTATATTGTATCAGTGTTTTCTATGCTTCTTGATTGTGCTGTTGGTCTTCCATGATCATTAAATAAATAAATAAATAAAAAATGTCTTCGTACATTTTTTTCTATTGTTTCTCTCAGCTTAATTTGGGGCTATCCATTGGCCGCCTTCTTTCCGGGGTTGATAAGAGGATACTTTTCGGTAAAGGTTTTCCTTGACATTCTTAGCACATGTCCAAACCACCTCATTTGTTATTTATCTGTGTGTAGGAGTAAGGGCTAAATGCGGAGTGTGTCCCTTATATACTGACCCCTGTTTCCTTCCTTAGAAAACTCGTCTCGGCAGCCTGGATTGTTGCTCTCACTCTCTCCGTTAGGATCCATACTTGGTAGCCATATATTAGGGTGTGCCTGTACACAGACTTTACAACAGCCGGTTTGATACCGGCACACACACACTGACTGTTTTCAAATATATAAAATCATTCATATATATTGGCGGCCCTCGTAAGGCAGTGGGTATGACACTGGCTTTCCACTTCGAGGGTTCCGGATTCGATTCCCGGCGAGGTCGCAATTTTAATCTTAAGGTCATAATTTTAATCCAGTGCTTCACCCAAGCCTGGGTGTTTTGTGATATACTTCGTTTCTGTAATTGGGCCTCCTGGCCTGTTGAAGCGTAAAAATAAAACAATAATTATTTGCCTGCGAAGGGAGTAAACAAAATGCCGGGATACTAATAAAAAGACAGCGAGAACACCCCCTCCCGGCCGATGCAGTAACTAAGAGCGGAACAATACAAGTCATTGTTAGTGATACCATCTCGTGGACGCTGATCCCTGGTAACGGCTAACTGCTGACTGCTAACTGCCCCGCGCCCTCTGCCGGCCGGTCGCAGCTAGAGGAAGGTGTCCTTTAATGAAATTTCAGGTCCCCGGGGAGAGCTCGGGACAGATATTGGGGTCGCGATCATTGTCACGGAGCGGGAATTCCCGCGTTAAACTTCCTCTCTTTGTTTAGCGATGGTGAAAAGGGACTTCCGTGGCAATTCCAAGGATTTTTCGGAATGTTATTCGATGCTCTTTTCCCCCGCACACCATGGCTATTTTTCTACAGAATTTATAATTTTCCTTAATTAGAGGAACGATAGTAGATTGAATGCAGTGGAGATGAGATCCCTCGGACGTATGTGTGGCAAATTAATTTATGATAGAGATATTAGGAAAGAATGTAAAGCTGATCTTAGCATAATTAATAGAATTAAAAAAGGATCGCTCTGATGGTTTGGGCATATTGAGCGAATGTATGAGAAAATAATGGTAAGAAAGATAATGCAAGTGTCGATGGCGCCAGAAAGAGAGGGCGACCGCGGAAGACGTGGCAGATTGACCACATACTGGAAGATGGTCCCGTTAGAAGCCTCAACATGAATGTGGATGAGGCGAGAGTTGTATGTCAGGACAGAAGGATGCGGCGCTCTATCCTCTCTGCCTAACCTCACGGGGAAACGGCGTGATGGTAAGTAAGTAAGTACAAATGGATTGTTTTTCTTAACAATGTTTGTGGAGATACAAATAACCGGAAGCGAATAATCCTGCCGAGGGCTTTAAAAGTGAAAGTATCGCGAATTGTTTACGGCCGCTCGCTGCGGCCACTTAACGGTGACAGCCGCTTAATAGATTTCCTTTCGATAATTTATCGGCAGAACAACTTGTCGATATTTTGGAGACGTCACGCTTCGCAAACAGCCCCGCGCCGAGTCGCCCGCTCCCCGCCCCCCTTCATTATTCACAATCGGGAAATTTCCGCCCTGGCCGCTATTAATCTGGGTCCGGCCCATTTGTCACGGGGACCGCGGCCGCCATCCCTGCTCGGCCTGCAGCCGTCCTCCTCGTCCATAGCTCATCCTCCTTCGGCCGACAGGACGTCAGCTCGCAGCCGGCGATATAATAATTATTAAAGGCGGGCCGGCCTTTAATAATTATTAAAGGCGGGCCGGCCTTTAATAATTATTATAAAAAAGCCACCGACATCAATTATTCTATGGCAGTGAACGTCTCGAAAATATTAAGAATGTGTGCACATCTATTCCACAGAAACGTCTACAACACCAACGTAGGTCATTTCTCTCCTCTACCTAGAATGCTAAACCAGTACAGCGAGGTCACGTCGTGTAACCCCAACATCGACATGTTTCACACGACACAACCTCAGTTTAAGAGAGAAATTATATCACTCCTGACCCAAAATAATTTGGGCGTGTAAGACGGACTCTTCGGAAATCAAACTAAACAAAAAATTTTATTGCTACAAAGACGCGGGTATACATTTTTTGACTTGGTTGACCTGGGAGCCTACGTGCCTATTATGTCGCGTAGAGATTGTGAACTTCGTTCATCTTGTAGTCGCATATTGTACTATACTTATACTGTGTAATGTACCTTGTCCTAAATGATTATCCATTAAGGTCATTCTGACCTGTCGATAGTCTGTAAATTAAAATAAATAAATAAATATAAATTAATCTATCTACCAACACAGTACATTGCGATTGACAAATGTGGATTTAATTAATGAAGAACCTGTGTGGAATATTCTAGTTACAATTAGTGTGAATTAAAGAGCAGTGCTCCGATTAAATTAGTGTCCAGCGACTTTGTGTACTAAATATTTTTTTATTGTATTTAGTGTTTCATTCGCGTCCCACAGTCACGACAGTATTTATAACAATACTTGTGAGAATTTGAAAGTTTTTTTAGTCACTTTAATAAATGATAATGCTCTGCAAAGGGAAGACGTACGCACCCGTATTTCGAATAAAATAATTATGTTAATCATTTACAGCGTTAATTTCGTGATTTTTTAAAACGCTTAAATAAAATTATCCGGTTTCCATACCCCTGTATCTTCGTCAGGGCGGACGGACACTGACTGACCTGTCCGTCCTGACGAAGGTACAGCGGTATCGAGACCGGTGGAAGTTAAATTTACTTAAGTATTTTATACAAAATTTGTTTTTTTTTTTTTTAATAAATGGCACTTTATCACTCGACCGAATATGAAAACATATAATTTTAAAAATATTTTTTACTTTACTTTGTAATACACACACACACAATATGAGCTATTAAATTACAACTATAGTTTCGAGAGGAGCAGTCCCTCTCATCATCAGGTATAGATAATAACTAACTTAAATACAAAATTTATCAATCTAATTGGGTAGGTCAGAGGGTCAGGGGGACGCGTGGCGGGGAAGGGTATTTTTTTCGACAAACAGCTCTAGGAGTGGTGAAGTGGACTGAAAAGTGATTTCTTATTTATTATCTTGTTTTATTAATGTGTTTCTAGAATTTTAATTTTTTTTCCATCTTCTATGGATAATGAATAGTTTAGAAACCCCCCCCCCTGACCCCCTGACCTACCCAATTAGGTTGATCAATTTTGTATTTAAGTTAGTTATTATCTATACCTGATGATGAGAGGGACTGCTCCTCTCGAAACTATAGTTGTAATTTAATAGCTCATATTGTGTGTGTGTATTACAAAGTAAAATAAAACATATTTTTTAAATTATAATGTTGCACCGCCAAGTATCTGCCAAATCTTTCAATGATATGAAAACATATTGCTATCTGGATGTTACATATTTTCGAATAAATCAACTGAACTTTGCATACCTAAGAAAGGTTGACAACCTATTTCGTACGTGTTTAAAAATAATCGCAGATCTACCTATTTTTTGTAAATTTGAGAATACGATTTCTTCATCTATTCATTGACGAGCTTTCATTTCGTATATTTATAAAAATTTTCGGCCACATCGTTATCTGTATTTATAATTTTAACTACTACTTTATTTTTATATTGGCAATTCAAGGTGACCGGCTTGTACGAGTAACGTTATTTTAAACTTAAAGTTTCCTTATAAGCTTTTATCGGCAAGTGCACCCCGGTGGATCGAAACTGCAGAAGCTACGGATAACGGCTCTCAACTTTTTACCTCAGACTTATCCTATAATTGTGCTGCCATCTTGCGAGACTCGATAACAACTGCAGAAGCTCTCGTTTGTGGCAACGGAGAGGGAGGAGAAGAAAAGCCGCCCGCTGGATTGGCCGATTTAAGGGGTTACGTGTTGTTAGAGGCGTGAAAAAATCGATATTAAAAAATATATTTGAACTTTTGTATATACATATAATACACTAAATTTAAAGCAATTAATTATAATTACGAATATTTCAATTTAAAATATTAATTCTGGACCCTTCTCTTATAAAGAGTGCCTCGCGGTGACTATCAAGACTTCTAAGTAGTGTACCTAAAATCAATTAACCAAATTCTTTTTATTAGATTAATAGTTTATCCAGTGCTTAATCGAAGCTTTTTTGTTTTTTTTCAAATTAGAAAAATGGCAAATATTAGGTCCATGCATATGAAATTGGCGTTTTGCCATACTGGCAAATTTGATCTCAAATATCTTCTCTTTGGTTAGGAATTCCAAATCCAAATTTATACAGTTATTTACTCATGTATTTGTGTTTTGAAAATTATAATTCATTTGTTTTTTTCTCAATTGTTTTTTTCTTTGCGTCACTTAGTTTACAAAATGAAAAACTTGAAATATCGCGTTATTTACGAGTACGAGTTCCACCGTGGCACCAGTGCTGCAGAAACGGCTCGAAGGATTAATGATGTGTATGGTGACGGTGCCGCAAAAGAAAACACAGTGCGTTTTTGGTTCCAACGTTTTCGTTCTGGAAATTTCGACCTGCAGAACAAGCCCCGTGGACGGCCGGAGACCAAAGTTGATAATGAAGAATTGAAGGCTATTGTGGAAGCGGATCCATCGCAAACCACATCCGAGTTAGCTGCAGGCTGCGGTGTTAGTGATAAAACTGTTTTAATCCACTTGAAACAAATTGGTAAGGTGAAAAAGCTTGAAAGGTGGGTACCTCACGAATTGAGTGAAGCAAATCAACAAACGCGCGTTGACTGCTGCGTTGCATTACTCAACCGGCACAATAATGAAGGGATTTTAAATCGAATCATTACCTGTGATGAAAAGTGGATCCTGTACGATAATCGGAAGCGCTCATCGCATAGGCTGAACCCTGCCGAACCAGCCAAACCATGCCCCAAGCGAAAATTGACTCCAAAAAAGATACTTGTGAGCGTTTGGTGGACTAGTGCTGGTGTCGTTCACTACAGCTTTCTTAAATCTGGCCAGACGATTACGGCAGATGTCTATTGTCAGCAACTGCAAACCATGATGGAAAAGCTAGCTGCTAAACAACCAAGGCTGGTTAATCGCTCTAGGCCACTGCTGCTTCATGATAACGCTAGACCACACACTGCACAACAGACGGCTACCAAATTAGAGGAGCTTCAATTGGAATGTCTAAGACATCCACCGTACTCTCCGGACCTTGCCCCAACAGATTACCATTTTTTTCGAAATTTGGATAACTTCTTGCAAAGGAAAAAATTCAACTCCGATGGGGCAGTTCAAACCGCCTTCAAAGATTTTATTGATTCCCGTCCGAATGGTTTTTTTAGTAAAGGGATCGATGAACTACCTATGAGATGGCAAAAGTGCATAGATAGCAATGGTACATACTTTGATTAAATAAATATATTATAATAAAAAAAATCGGTTTTATGTTCCTCCCATACTAAACCTCAATTTCATATGTAAAGACCTAATAGTTTTGAGAAAAACACGTTTGAAGATTTACACTTGAATAATGTATGCAAACACAATTATTTTAACTTCTTCAAACACACCAAAATTATTTTATCGTGACATTATAATTATATTTTATAGAAATAAACTTTGTTTACACTATTTTTAGTTGAAAAAAATTCGACATGTTTCATTTGTTGTTCATGCATTTGTTATCCCGATGAAGGGGCCATGGGCTCTGAAACATGTCGAATTTTTTTCAACAAAAAAGTTGATTAAATTACTTGCATAGAGCCCTTTATTCCCTGGGTCATATAATAAATCTTATAACAATGAGCAAGCGTCGGTTTGTTGTTGTCCACATATCATTCTGCCTTCTTGGATGTATTCACTAGCACGTTGTTTTGCAACCTTTATACGTTCGAAATCAAATTTTAACTAATCTTATCAGATTGACGAAGTTCTCTTAAACCCTTTTTGACTTTTACGTCCCATTATAATTTTTTTTAAATTATTCTATAATACATGAACACGAAACTGTTGATTGCTCAGTTTCACTGACATTAAATCTAAATCTCAGTTACCCTAATGGGTCTTCTAAAAATGGAACTATAAAATAAGTTTTGTACTGTTTATTATTTTAAAATAATAGCTAAATAGAATCGAGTACAATGCATATATATATAATTATTCAATTTATTTACTATGAACCGGTCCGTTGCAACTACCACCCGCCATCTGTGTACGTTATTTGTAGGATATCTTTAAACTATTAATTGGATCGACACGAATTTTCACGCAATATTGTTGAACTTTTTTAAGAAAAAAATAAATAGATTTTTGAAAATTCTGTCTGCGCGTGACACCTTAAACCGCGTTCTTATCTCTAACGTGAACTGGTACGACGAAATATGGAAAAACATTAAAAAAAATTTTTTTTTTTAAATTTAAAAAAAAAATAGAGATGCAAACACGGAATTCGTGTCACATCAATATTCTTACTATTTTCAAATTAAGCTAAACGCTTGTGCTATGAAAATAGGACTAACTTGCTTGTCTGGAGTGAGATTCGAACCTGCGACCTTTGGATCACGAGGCGAGAGTCCTAACCACAAGACCAACAAGCTACATTGTCATAAAAGACGATTATCGACGGCATAAAAAGCTGGATCGTACGTCATTTCATGACGGATGAATCCGAAATACTACTCCAATTTTAAATGAGAAACTAAATTCTCAATATTTGAAAAAAGGCTCCTTTAATCATCTATTAGCAGAGAGCAATCGGCTAATTGACGTTTTTTATTGCTAGACCTTCGCATTCACCTTTTTTTGCATAATGAATCCTACATTATCAGCGAGAGTTCGGTTTGATCTCAACATTTGAATTTTATCGTAAAGTATTCCATCGGCGAGCGTTGTTTGTTTAAAAAAAAAAAATTTGCCAATTTTGTGCGCTGTCGTCAAAGTTGAGCTTTTCTCTTTAAAAAAAAACAGCCAATATTCGCCAATTCGATGAAAATTTATACACATTATTGATCCCCGAATTCGATGTAAATAATTTTTACGAGTACTCCTGAAACACGCGAAGAGCGCGTTTTTGAAATGGAACTCGAACGCCGTCCCTCACACTAAAGCCATGATGTATTCACTAGGGGACAAATTGTCCCTCAACATCTCGCGCGGCATAGAGTCTACGTGACGTTGCTACGTGCCGCGGCAACGTTGCCATGCGCAAGGTTCCCGAGCGAGCTCACGCCGCGCGTCAGTACCACGTGGTATGTTTACAAGTGAATGCGCTGCACTGTAACTGTATACCACTCAACATGACATTAGTGTGGGGAAACGAGATTGTAATCTAACTGATCGAGCTCTAATTGAGCTGTAATTGCAAGTCTGATGTGAGGGCCAACAGCGTTCCGTAATATTTTGTCTTGCTTGGCTATGGAAGGCCCGATTATTTGTAATACATTTTCAAAATCAGTTGTTGTCATTCGAGTGAAATTGACAAAAGATTCTTCAGACATTCGAAGATCGCATAGAATATCCATCCTTCTTTCTCTTTGCAGTAAATAATTTTGCACCCACCACCTTCTTGTCCTCTTACGTTTTGATAAACTCATTAGAATAAATAGATAGATGTGCAGCACTAATCATCATAACCGCATCGGGCGACGTTTCCGCGACAAGTGATTGTGAGTCCCGGTCACGTCCCGGTGTGTACTCGTCAAATGACCGCGTCATTGTCCCCGAAACATGTTGATGCGACATGCTGCGCGGAATGTTGCGCTATTTGTCCCCTAGTAAATACATGATCTAACCTTACCTTACCTAACCTAACCTAACCTACTGATTAAATTAGTGTGCTTGTAAGCATTCGCTCAATCAACATTTTAGGAATTTTTGAAGTTAACCGAAGACATGAAGTGCAATTCCGTTGTTTAACGCGCGATAAATTTGGTATCGTTTTTCGTCGGCGCTGTTTGGCAAGGCGACCGGGGAAGTTCCTCCCCCGAGAGCCGACTTCGTGCAAGCTTGTTGACACGAAAAGTCCCCCTCCCGCCGCCCGCCGCCCCCGAGTCTGGCGACCCCACAATGCCAAGGAAGAAATACGACTATAGATTTTCGGCACTTTATAAAATTGAATACAATAACTTTATGGGATCTCCACTAGAAAAGGAATTGTGAGTTCCTGTCGACATTTATTTTGTTCTTTGGAGTTTCGGCTATTTTTCATTGGATTGTGCAGTACCGATAACAGTTTCAACGGCTCAAGTTTCGTGTATACAATATTCAATCACTTTATGATCTAGAAAGTACACGTTTATTTAGATAATATTTTACAGTTCACCGAGAGCCATATTTATCTAATATTTTATCACATTTCGCGCTGAGGACACGCTCAGCATGATTCGTAAGGAAAACGCGTCGCATCATCCTATAAATATATCGTCAGGCAATTTGTAAATCTGCACCGGAGCACCTCGTGATCGGTGTTTACGAGATAAATATTATTCATTGGTTTTTAAAAATAAAATTATTATTTGCATGCGTACTCCAATACTTAACTTGTTTATATGGCGTCATTAGAGTTATTTTTTTAACTATTTATGTTTTATCTTTTTGAGGCATTCTGTGCATATTTTTTCATATCTTTTTAGACCACACTTACCGTTAAAGGATGACGTTTTTTTTAGATAATGTTGCTAGACAAAAAGGATCAATACTATATTTTTTTTTTCAAATAAATATTTTGTGAAATATAATTACAGTATTGTACGCCCAAAATTTTTATTTATGTAAATTTTTATTTATGTACGATATTTATAAAAGGGTTGGTAAATTCACAATATTTTCTTCTTCCGTTTTTGAAATCGATACAGCTTTAGTAATCTTACTAACTATAAGGAGTAATTGAACTACTATCGACAGTAGTTCACGATATTTACTTTTTTTCAAAACTCCCATTTTGCCTTTAATATTTTATTGCAATACAAACTGTGGAAAGTGAATTTTCTTTTATTAAAGCGATTGATTATTTACTTTTTTAATTCTTTAATCTAATTTTCTGATGCTGTTAATAACGAAGAACAATCTGTAATTCTTTTTTATTTTTTTATTTATTTAATATTAAAACTACATTTAAATCATAATACATTTATCTATTAAAATCTACTTAGATACATTTTATTTTATTGCTTTGCCTCTCCAAAAATGAGACTTGCTCATGTGCTTGGTGAGGGGCTTACACTTTATTAGTTTATTTTGGATTTGGCTTATTTGTTCCTTAGCTATATGTCTTGTTATGCATTGTCAATTGCTATATGTCTTGTTAGCTATGTGTCATTGCTATATGTCTTGTTAGCTATATGTCTTGTTATGCATTGTCAAATTTTATCAATCTAAAGTGTTGGTTTATTTTTTTCTTTAATTGTTGTAAGTCATCGATTTTCTTAATATCTGTAGGTAGGTTATTGAAGTTTTTTATGCCCAAGTATATGTAGTTATGTTGACACAGTTTGGTATTATATTTTGAGATTTTAAAATTATTTTTGAATCTTAATGATGTGTTTTTTTCAAATTTAGCAGTTATATTTTCTTTAATTAGTTGTATAATTGACGTTTTTTGTAAACATTCTCTAATTTTGGATTTTGGAATTTAGAGAAAAGTAATTGTGTAGAGAAGGTTTTTCTTTTTTTTAATATTACTTTTATAATTGATCTTCTTCTGATTCTTATCTGATTCTTATCTTCGAAGTCTTTGCAGACATACCTGGGAACGTAAGTTTTTTTTCGCTTTAATTGTAGCGCTCATTTCAATGGAATTTTCATCAGCTCGATACATTATTTTAATTTTTAGATGTTTACAATGATATATTTTTTAAAAGTAACCATCACTAATAATGTTGGTTACTTTTCTCCCAACACAAGGTTGTGTCGCACATACAATATGTATTGTGCTGACCTTAACATCAATGTTAGGGTCAGCACAATACATATTATAAGTGCGACACACACAGCAGATACCTTATCCTTCAAAAATTCACTCATACGCAACATCCATTTTCTAAACGGTGACCTGAACCTACAGATCCATTAAATCAATGATTTATTTACATATTCTTATATGATCACACTACATTCAAACACTAAATATATAAAATCACTTTGTGTTACTATTTTTATACTAAATATATAATACTGACTTAAATGTACATGTAAAATATACATAAATGTAAAAATACTTGTTACTAAAGCGTGTCGAAGACACTTGTAATTGGGATAATGGGCATAGTCTTGATTTATAATGTTGTATTATTAGAGTATCATGTATCCATTTTCCTGTTATAAGTCGACCACAATCAAAAGACCATTCCCTAGCTTTGTCCGGTAAGAAGCAAACGGGGAAAAGTTGCCTGGCAAGCCCATATTACAAGCCTCAGTATGATATTCCAAATAAATATATTTTTTTTAGTTTAAAAAATGTTACTTACCTACTAGAAAAACTTCTTTGTGCTCATTTTTTGCATCATAACAACACACATATTTTTTGCGCACATTCTTTTGAATGCGGTCTAGCTATACCACAAATAATAATTTTTAATTTAAGTAAATGAAATGAAATCTTGTCTCTTAATATACCTACACGTGTTCTACTATGAAAAATATGTGCCATCGCTTTGCGCAGTTTTAACTTCAACTACCTCATTCCTGGACCACTTCACTCGAGTATTCTAATTGAACTAATTTTGAAGTTATGCTATTTTTCCTATAATTCTTGTTTTGTTTGTGTTTCAGGTAAGCATTCCGGCCAAAGGTTTGACAAATTGCAAGAATCAGAAGAAATATGAAGGTAAGTTTTATTCAGAATTGTGCTATGTGAGTCTTCCACATTAAACTTTTATTACGCTTTTCGATCGCAAATGCGCATTGGTGTTAAATACACGGAGTAGTAAAATATCAAATACTTTCCGATATCATCCACTGTACGAAACTCGCAGCTATGTGTTTATTTTATTCAAAAAGCTTTAATCCCGTTATAATTTCATCGGCTGGATAAGCTTCGCTGAACTTTTTAAGTCAGTAAACAGATTCAACTGGCGGCCACTTGTGTGTTCCTCTTCTACCGGTCGCACCCAACGTTCCCGAGTGAACGCGTCAATGTGTTTTTTGGCAATTCAACTGTTTTTGCGAGAATGTTTTAATTTTGAGTAAACTCTCGCAAATAACTTTTTTACAAATTTTTTGCATCATAACAACACACATATTTTTTGTGCACATTCTTTTGAATGCGGTCTAGCTATAGTGTCTCTAATAAATATAAATAAATATATTGTTATTGAGGAGTATATCCACTCGCGCGCCCTTTTCGAAACGGCCATTGATTTTGTTTTGGAGGCATTCATCTCGTTTATACTACACTACATCCCCTACAGGGCCGGCTCCGAGCCGCCCGCTCATTTGTCATCATTGTCAAGTTACGTGTAAAGCGGCTCTCCAGTATTTAGAAATTAGAATTTGGGGGTTTTTGGTTTAGGATGACGTGCGTGCTTTTAAGGGTGGGTCACCATCCGTCATGTGACTGGATTCTCCAAAGTCGTGAAATGCTTGATAATTTTATTCGGTCGATAAAACAAGTACAAGTTATACATAAGTACGATTACAAAGACAAGGATAGATACTCGAAGGGCGAGAGCCTCCGGCCTGTGCCGGGGGTCCTGGAAGACTGACATGCCCGTGTAGGGCGTTTGCTGCTTTTTATACATTTTTCCGAACAAAGAACTTTCTTGAAGTGTAGCTGTGTGTGTGTGTGGATGAATCGTCGGAATTTCTGACGGTACAATGATGTGTAGATGGCTCGTGTGTCCTGCTTATGCCTCGATTTGCTTATGCGGCATTGGGTGGCCTATATCGGTGTTTATGTATTGCGGTATGAAATGCCACAAGAGTAAGATGAAGTCTTCCTTTGAAGTGAATGTAATTATCGAATCGAAAATTGGCCACACGTGACAATAATGATCCCGGGGCACGACAAGTTGCGTCGCAGGTGAGGGTGGGGGTGCATCCGCTCACCTTGCGGGTTAGGAACGACCCCCGCGAGTTATAGGGGTCTCACGATATTAGGTTGCCGGGCCGGGCCCATATTTCACCTACCTGAGGCGGCCGATGTATCCTCCGCCCGCCCCGCAGCCACCCTCAGACGGGCTTTTCATGATGAAATGCTTCCTGTCCGTGTAATACGGCTTGGAGCGAGGCGGACGGACAATGTGAGCAAAAATATTGCACCGTTTGTGAATAGACGCTTTTCAAAGGATCGGTTCATCTTGGTTCTTTTTCAATAGTTTCCTCGGAATATTAGCAATTCCTCAAGGCTGCAGATAAGGAATAGTATATCTGGTATAATATTCGAGTGAATTGCGCAGTAGTAAGGATTGTAAACGAATGTTTAAGTAGTTTGTAATATATTTTTTCATTAATAACTTACACATTTGTAATAGATATAATAGACTTATTTTTTTATTAAAGTATAGAAAGAGAAATCTAAAAATTAAATATATTTGTATTTATATTAAATGAAATGAAATTACACACAATCACTACGATTTATTACTAAAACGACACAAAAATTTTCAGTGAAATTGAAACATTTTCAATTAAAATAAACGATAAAATTAATTAAAATATCAAAATTTGTTTGATAATATTACAATTCCTACGTGTTACGTTTTATAAAATTAATTATTTATTATTGTTATACAACGTGGATGATCTCGTGACGGAAGGTTTTGTGCGAAGGTTTCACAAATCACAATCATTATAATATCGCTGTCTGTCTGTCTGTCCGTCCGTCCATTCGTCTGTCACTGTAACTTCGTGTAACGTCCGTAATTTCGTTCGAATTCACGCCTAAAAAACAAATTAAACGGCTGGAGATTGGGCTTGAACCTCAGGCCACCGAACCCGGAGGCGGCAATGCTAACTATGTCGCTACTGTTGAGCCTGCATTATTCGTCAAAAATACAGTACACATACTAAAATATATTTTCTTTATGTATAATGCCTTTATAAGGATTTTTCTGACGTGGTATAGTGGACACGGTACATGTTTTTTTTTCTACTGCACAGAGGGGATACTCAATCGTAACGGTATATTAGTTAAGGCGATCGTCCGGCAGAGTGAGCAAATTTCACCCGTTTTTCTCTTGCGTTTTTTTATCACTTTTTTGTATAGAAATAAATCACTATAAAATGTATTCACCAGGTTACATATATTTTAAATGCGGATATCTTGTTAAAATGACACAAACTTAATTATATAATTAATTAATAAATTACCAGACCTACGATGTTTCAAAAATGAGGAAAATTGCTCCACTTTGTGGGCCCTTTATGACTGAATGGCTTCATGAGATGTCTTTTTTTTCATTAATATCTATTACAAAATAAACGATTATACTAAACTTATCTGTAACATAGTCTGTCAGTTTCTTTACTGACAATTTATGTTTTAAAAAACACTGATTTTTAAAAATACATTATTTTTTTGTGTGATTTCCTTCTTGGTTCAGTTGTATAAAACAGACAACAGCTGTCTTAAGCTTCACTCAAAAATTTAGCTTCGCTGTAGGGGTCTGATGACATCTGTCGTTATCTTAGATCTAGAATAAATTCGGACAGATAATATAATAAGTTTACTTATCTTCGACTGTTTGTTTTTTCTGCATTGCTTACGGACAATATGCTCGTACCTACATAATAGTCAAAATATAGCGATTAACGTGTTTTGTATAGGAATAAAAGTTTTCAAATTGAATTATCTCGTTGCTAAGACGACGATGAAATACAATATTTCTGATTAATTTTAGATAATATATTATTATTGATAAAATTAGTTCTCGATTTACAATTTTTATTTTGAATTATATATATTTATTTATTTTAAAGATTCCTAATTATAGTTCATTTCCTTTTTAAATGTGTTTCGATTTTATCTTTTATATTTATTTTTTGGTTTATTTTATCAACTTATCTTATTAATCTGGTGTATTGGTTTAATTATCCGTATTTTACTCTATTATTAATTTTTTAAGGGTTTCTAATTATTACTGTTTGCTTGTGTACTAATCATCGATTATATTTATTATTCATTTTATATTGTTACATTTATATTGTTATTTATCTTAAATATGTTTTCTTTGTATTATTATTTTTTAATCATTTACTGTAAAACGTGTTTTATGTCAGGTATATAAAAATCCTTTTAATTTTCTTGTAAATTGTAAAATCTCACTAAGGCATTGATTAATAAAAAATTAAATAAATTCTACATATTGCCCAAAATGATATTTAAAAATACACCAACAACAATAATGTTAAATTATTTATTTGTGGGTACCTTTTACATATGTAAATAGTAGATTACTAATTCATTCATTTAACTTATTTTATTTATTATTTCACATTATTTAAATTATTATGTAAAGTCCGTAACAGTAAAGGGTTATAAACGTCGAGTAGTAGGATTTATTTTATGCAATAACATTATCAATAAATGCCAACTAACCATTCAGTAATTCTGAAATGGTGTAATAACTGTAGTGGAGCTAATTATCGGTGACTGGTTTATCCGCAACTCGTATTCTGCCATCACACTGACACGCCCAGATGACCGCGATATGTTTTCTAAAGCACCGTCCCACCTCGCCACCGAGCGCCGAGCCCCGGGCGATCTGCTGTCACCCGCAATCCGCGAGTAGTGGGCATTAGCTACATTGAGATATTCATAAGCCGTCACTAAGTACTTTCAGACACAGCGGGAACCGCGCAGTTTCAGAATCGTGGGATCCGCGCGGGTCTTATTTATGTAGGTTTCGTATGTGAGCGTTCAGACACAACCGCGCGCTGCCCGCCACCCAACCGCTAGAAAATAGACTCGCGCGGCGTCCGCGCGATCCTATTACTATGGAGCCTTTCGAGAGCGTTCAGTTGAGTTGCGGGTACCGCGCGGTTCCCATGTCACAACAGGAGCACGCGTGGGTTATATTATCTTTTCTATGGTTATGGATCCCTTTGACACTGAACTTTTTATTGATGAAGTGGAAAAAAGACCTGCAATATGCGATCTTCAGTGTGAGGATAACTCAAATATGCCAAGAATAAAGCTTGGCAGGAGTTGGTCGAGATACCTGAAAATGGTGAAGACACGTTGGAAAAAAGGAGTATTTTAGGTAAGTTGGTATTTATTCACCAAAAATGAACTGACAGAATGGTATTTTTGTGTCTTGCCATGGAACAAGGCCGTAGCTTACAAAGTAATGAGCGAGTATACCTCTGATATTCAAAGATGGAGAACGGCACCGGAGCTGTCAAACTGACGTTTATTTTCGCGCGCACAAATCGCTTATTAACCGCGGCTGTGTGAACACATGACACAAATCGCGTGTTTTGAAACGCGCGATTCCCGCCTATCTGAACAAGCACTAACAAAACGGGACAACGCTCCCCCATTTCACCCCCCCCCCCCCCCCGACGGGGACCCGTGACGTCACGCGAAAACCTCATCACGAATCGGCGCGATCTCCGGCGGGCCGGCCGGGGGCATTTAAATTTGTAATATCACATGTAAATGGATATCAAACTCCAGAAAGACCCAGAAGAACATGTCGGCCTTCATTTTTTTGCATTTCGATCGAAGTTATTTCCATTAGCCGCCCTCGCGGGGGGCAGCCCCTAATGTCTCGGCGGGCGGGGCGGCCGGGGCACGTGCAGACACTGATTTATTATCTTTATTATTGTACTCCGAGAAAGTAGACTTCCTCCGGCTGTTGTGACTCGTGTGTAACACTTCATACGAGGATTTTTTTAACGCGAACCATACTAACGGATTCTTTATTATTATTTTTTCCTAAACTTTTACAAATCACGGTAAAATTATATGTCGCAATGTAGACGCATGGAGTGAAGACTATGGCCCTTACAAAAAAAAGTGTAGAAAAGCTCAAATGCACGCAACAATTCATAGAGAGATCCACGCTTGGAGTAAGCCTAAGAGGTAGAATTAGAAATGACGAAATCAGGCGCAGAACTAGAGTAGTGGATATCATGGATCGTGTAGCGAAGCTAAAATGGCAATGGGCAGCTCATGTTGCAAGGCAGGATGCTACAAGATGGCCTCCCAGAATTCTGAAATGGAGACCTTGGGAGAATAAAAGAGGCATCGGAAGACCTCAAAAGAGATGGGCCGATGATATTGTCGCTGTGGGGGGAAAGAAATGGCTACAATTAGCAAACGACAATGAAGGATGGAAAGGGAAGGAAGAGGCCTATATCCAGCTGTGGAGAGACGAAGGCTGATGAAGAAGAAGAAGAAGAAGACGGTAAAAAATGAACACGTAATTAGTATAAAAATGTGACATTAAGAGCATGGTGTGTAGGTGGTAGAATAACGCGGGTGTAGAGCTCCTAGGATTGCACCAGTACCAGCGACGTGCGCAGCTACCGATTATATTTGAAATCGCTCAAGGGGAATACCTACCTAGACATTTCGAAAAAATATATATTTAAATTTTTGCATTTTCTTAAAGCTTGAGGTCTGAAGAATGTCTGGTGAAAATTTCAAGCAAAAATTCAAAAAAATAACAATGTTATAGCTGATAATAATGGCATCCCTTTGTTGATTACGCGCCGCGCAACACGCAGGTAGCTGCCAGTATGGCTCTTTCATAATAGAAACTTAGACCTATTTCTATTATGTTTGTGAAGAGTGCTCGATGATATGGGAATTCTAAGCAAGGTGGAGGACTTAAATTATGGACCTGGAATCGATGATTTTATGCAAGTTGAAAAATTTCGCGATTTATTCGATATTTCAATTTTATACGCGTTTTACTCGAAACCATGTTTAGAAAATCGGTGAACAAAATATCTCGGCTACCACTGAACCGATCAACTTGAAATTTCTAGTGGTTATTCTGCACGTAATTATCTAGTCTTTGTCGTAGAATTTTTCAACGTCTTCTATTCCAAAAACCTTCATTCCACCATTTCGCACACTATGTCACTTTTTTCATTCTCAAATAACATCACGTTGATATTTATTATAAGGGGACTTTCATTAAAAATGTAGAACTTTTAGTTATCGAATCAAATGTGGAAATACTTAGAAATGTCTAGTAAAATGCAACCAGCTATTCTGATTTGATTGGTGCAGACGTTCTGTAAATCAAATAAATTCGAGCACTTGAAGAAGACGACGAACAAAATGACGACGAAGTTTAACTTACCTCGACGTAACATTATTTATGTTTTATTGGATAAGTTGTCGAGTTCTTTTCTTGAAGAGCTTTCGCGGGATACGATCTTCGGGGAATAATGTATTCTTTGGACTAAATGACATTGGATTGTTGACATCTTATTGAAGATATAAAGTTCCACACAGTTTTCTTGGACCAATTGGATATAGTTATGCATAAATCGTCCAACACACAGATTGCGGAAAACGAGTTATATACGGGTTAGGACAGCTTACTACGATATCTTTATTTTCTAAAAACTTCTAAGTTTTTGTAAATTGAATATTTTTCTAACCGACATTATGACCATCACTTTGAATTAACTCAAAAAAGTCCATAATTTATTTAATCATTCTTAATATTAATTTAAGAAGCATCCAAAATATTACCTTTTATCCACGACATACAAGACTTTTTATATAAGTGAAAGTTTGAAATATAAATAACAACTAATTAAACAAGTAAACATGCTTATACTTAAATGTTACAAAAATGACAGCACTTAATTATGTCACTTATATAATATTTCATACATGATAGAATACATCGTCTTACAGCAATTAAAAGTTTTTTTTAATTGCATTAAAAAACAAA
>JADDOH010016442.1:0-10092 GCA_016648135.1 Agrypnia vestita
TAAATAAATAAATAAATAAATAGTGAAATACTTATTTTCATTGTATGAACAACGGGACCATAGTCTCGGATTATTCCAGGGAGTAATTAGAACATCCGCCTTGTATATTTGCCCATTCGGCATTACAACAACCCAATATTTGTTGGAACGTGATAACTCAGTTCCGCGGAACCGGTTCTCCGGGTAGGCCGGTAGGCAGCGGCGCTGGTCGCGGTTAATTGGTACCGCGGATTTACGGCCTCTCGGGTGATGACCCGCCACGTGACACGCCCCCGCCCGCCCGGCCAATGGGGGCGCGGGGCGGGGCCCCGGCGGCGCGAGCATCTAATCCAATTTATGAGCGCGTCGCGGCCGCGCGCGTAATAAAGCGGTGACAACATAATTGTTACGATTTTTTAATGTTGGTGGAGATTTTAATGATTCGGCCCTGCTTAACAGCGTGATTTAAATACCCGCGCGCACTATCAATATTATTGATCTACTAGCTGTTCGTACCCGGCGTTGCACGAGTTAAGGATTAAGTCAAAAATAAATTTGTAGGGGGGAAACTAAGGTTTGATTCGAACGGTATTAGTTTGCATCGAAAATATATCAGGGGAGGAGAAAAGGTAAAAGGGGAGGGAGGAAATATAGCCTATGTTACACCCTCTGAGTACCAAAGAATAAGTTTCCAAATTTTGAGTCCGATCCGTCAAACGGTACAGATTTGCATCGAAAATATGACAGAGAGAGGGGAAGGGGTATGAGAATAGGGGGAAATGTTGCCTATATTACCCGCCGGGTCCCAAAGCATAAATATGCAAAATTTCAATCGAATTGGACAAACGGTGTGGATTTGTATAGAGAACAGACAGACAGACAGACATTGAGTTTTATCTTATTTTCTACTAGCGGTCCGTTTAGGCACAGTATACTAAGAACAGTAACACGTCTTCGCACAAACTGGCCGCCACCCATTAGAATGTGTACGTGCGTGCTCGGCGCCGTGTACGCACGCACTGTGACGCATACATTGACACGGAATATGGGGGCACAAGGCGGCGGCAGTAAGGGCCGTGCCTTCGGTGCCATTCGCGCTCGCAGCCTCCGCTTTAGAAAAATAAACTTTTAAAAACTCACAAAGACTGTGAGTTTTTAGAAGTCTACGTTGATGTTAATCAGCCTTCTTGCAATTTAAATGCAGAAAGTAGGTATACTAATTACAGAAATTATGCGACAGATCGAAATTTACTCGTGACTCTGTTGCCAGTATAGAGAGGATGGAGCGGGTCTTTCGCGAAGAGTTCGAAAACGACCACATAAACATTAAAATCGGCACATCAATTTTTGAACAATTAAAAGAAATTGAATTTTATTCGGGTTTAGTGTCTACCTTATGCGTCGGAATCTCAGACGCTACGAGTTAAAAGAAAGGGAGTAAAAATAAAGTGACAACCCTAGCGTCAACGCAAGAGTAGGCTAATAACTCGCCAACAGGCCGGAGATAAACTACTGTTCTGGGTATAGTGTGGTTTAGGTCTTTTCATGTAAGCTTGCAATTGTGTTGCAATTGGGTACAGCGCGTAAAGCAATTTATTCACTAGGGGACAAATCGCGCAACATTCCGCGCAGCATGTCGCATCAACATCTTCGCTCATGTTTCGGGGACAATGACGCGGTCATTTGACGTGTACACACCGGGACTCGCATATCACTTGTCGCGGAAATGTCGCCCTATGAGGTTATGATTAGTGCTGCTCGTCTATTTATTCTAACGAGTTTATCGAAACGTAAGAGGAGAAAAAGGTGGTGGGTGCGAAATTATTTATTGAACAGGAAAAGAAGGATGGATTTCCTATGCGATTTTCGAATGTTTGACGCATCATTTGTCAATTTCATTCGAATGACAACAACTGATTTTGAAAATTTATTACAAATGATCGGGTCTTCTATAGCCACGCAAGACACAATATTACGGAACGCTGTTTTATATCATTTCATTTAGCATATCTAACTGACGCGCGGTACGATATATGTTGAGGGACAATTTGCCCCCTAGTGAATACGTAGCTTAATACGCGTTGTTTCGTTGTGTTAAGTTTACGAATACGCTCCTCTCGTAGTGAATACGTAGCTTAATACGCGTTGTTTCGTTGTGTTAAGTTTACGAATACGCTCCTCTCGTAGTGAATACGTAGCTTAATACGCATTGTTTCCTTGTGTTAAGTTTACGAATACGCTCCTCTCGTATCCGTAAACTTAACACAACGAAACAATGCTCATATTACGCACTGTACCCACACTAACTCAATTGCAAGCTTATACGATAAGCCCTATACCCGGCGTTGTCCGGGTTACAGGATAAGTTAAAAATGATTCGATCTCGATTGTCAAGACTGCGATAAAGTATACGTGGGACAAACGGCGCGTACCATTTCCAAAAGGGTCAACGAGCACAAACGGGCATGCAAACTCGGTCATCCAGAAAAATCAGCACTGGCTGAGCATTTTCTGGATACCGGCCATCATTTTGCATTCGAACCGAAAATCCTTGGAAAGCCCAAGAGCCACCATGCGCGTCTTATCAAGGAAGCACTAGAAATCTACAAGCATCCGATAAACATTAATAGAGATGATGGTCTCAAATTAAAAACATCTTGGTATCCGGCGCTTCCAAGTCATTCTCGTCGCAGACTCCGCAGAGATAGTGATCAGACAACAGATGAATCATACATACAACACAATACAACACATCATGACTTCGGCACGGTATTGCAAGCCGATACTTAACCACAACACCAACATTCAAGACAACTCATCAGCCCTGATGATGGACCCTGCAATGGGATCCGAAACGTCGGCCCGAAAGGTCGTAACAACACGGCATAATACCCCAGTAAACACAAACTTGAAGAAACATTCTTAGTTAAAAATGAGTTTGTGGAGGGAGGGGTACCTCCATGGTTTTTATGGTTTTGCAAAGTCTATAAATAATAACGATGTTTCCATTATTTCCAGGCAGGAGGTGGCTGAGATTAGGGATGCAACGATACGCACTTTTGCCTACACGATACCGGAATAATCCAAGAATATGGTCCCGTTGTTCATGCAATGAAAATAAGTATTTCACTATATAATTTAATGTCCTGTTAATTTATTCCAACTAAAATAATCGCAATCTAAATTAAACAAACCAAACCTAATAACCAAACCTAACCAAACCTAATAACGTAACCTAACCTCATATATTGCCTGTGAAATGTCAAAATATGCAGTGCATCTTTCGAAACTTTAAAAGTGTAATATCTTATTTAATACTTACATTTTAAACGTAAATTATGTTTCATTTTGTTATTAGCACATTAAATAATATAGTGAAATAATCATTTTCGTTGCATATGCAATGGGACCATTATCTTGGATTTGGCCACAATACCGATACCGATGCGGACAGTGAAGATTCCAAAAGGTGTAAAAAGTTGTGGGTTTAGATTAGAAACAGACGAACTAACTAACTGAATAACCATCACGCCGTTTCCCCGCAGGGGCAGGCAGAGAGGGTTGAACGCCACACTCTTCTATCATGGCACACCACTTTTGCTTAGGCCACATTCATACATCTTCTCATACAAGTTATACGGTTGTTGCGGCTTTTAACAGGGCCATCCTCAAATGCTTGTAGTGCCTGATCGCGCCAGGTCTTTCGCGGACGTCCTCTATTCATGTTGTTTTCGAAACTCGCCTCACATATTTTCTTAACCATCCTTTCCTCGTTCATACGTTCCACATGACCAAACCATCTCAGCACTCCTTTCTTTATTCTATCTACCACACTGCAGCCAGCATTGCATTCACTTCTTGTTTGTTCATTCCTCGCTCTACCGACCAAAGATTTTCGACACAAGCGTCTTAGTGACCGCATTTCCACCGCATTCAGTCTACTTTCATTCCTCTTTTGCCAATTCCAGGCTTCACTTCCATACATCAGGGTTGGCACTAGAACGCCATTATGTACCGCTAGTCTTCCTTCCTTTGACAGATTATTATTGGCCATAATTGCATTTAGTGCACCATTAATTTCGTTTCCCGCATTCACTCTTCTTTCGATGTCATTCTCGGCCTTGCCATCTCTACTAAACATACTTCCCAAATACACAAACTCGTTCACTTGTTCAAAGCATTCGTTGTTTACAATTACATCACACTTAGTCACTCTTTCGTCTCTCTCGAATACCAACACGACAAAATTATCTACTTGTATAATAACATATGAAATTACCTGTATAATATTTATTTATAATGTTTACTTTATAATGAAATTTTAAAAATTGTAATTTAACGGAACATTACGTTCAGATTATTATATGAGTTGCTTGTTGGTGTAGTGGTCACGACACTCGCTTAGTAATCTGGTGGTTGGTGGTTCGAGCCCCCTTCCAGGACACCAGCAATTTAGTCCAATTTTCATAGCACAGGCTTTGGGCTCAGTTTGAGAATAGTAGGAATATTAATGCGACATGTATTCCGTGTTCGGAATGAAATTATGAAACGCGGGGATTCCCAGAGCGTAGATTAATTGTGCGACGTTTAATTATGAACGAATTAAGCGCGAAGATGGCGCGTTTACACGTGGATTATCTATGGTGCGAAATTCAAAACGTATCGGTGTATCGGCAATTTAATATATATACCCGATATATCGGGAGATGCGTCACTAGTTGAGTTGAGATGTCCGGGTGAGTGGTGTGGAGTGACTATATTATCTTCAGGGTCATAAAATGCAACCTAGAAAATTTTAGTGCAGATCTGTACGGTTTTCGAAACACGATTGAATTATACATGTACAGCATATAATAATCAAGATTTTACCAGATATAAAAAATATTTTTAGAAAAATAATTTAAAATTTCACTATCAATCACTTACATATTTCTACAACACTTCTCAAAACCCAAAAAAGAACGTAAATAAATAAAGATTACTAATTATAAAAAAATATTGCCAAAAAAAAAAAATGGTTCGCGTTCTCTGTCTGTGTCATGCGCGTGCGGTGAGAACATGAAGCATGACTTTTCCTGAGCGTATATTTTGAAAAGAAACCGAAATATTACTGTTACAATAATTAACATATTATTCAGAATTTATTATTCATAATATTCTGCAAGATAAATATTTAATTTCGAATTATTATTTCCAAAAATATCTAAGTTTAAATAAAAGTCATGTTTTTTGTTCTCACTGCTCGCCCCTGTTCTGTGTCAAGTGTAATATGGAGAAAAAATATTGGAGTAAGGGGTAAGAGGAGATGGGAGATGGCCTATGTTTTCCTCGGGGTCCTAAAGAATAAAGTATGCAAAAATATGAACAGACAGACAGACAATGAGTGTTAAACACCTAATTCTTTCAGGCACTCCCAACTATTATAGTACTCAATTTTAATTCCACTTCTTGTATGCCACCTAGTGAATAAGTAATAGTAAATAAGTTTTTTCTTTTCTAGCAGTAAGTTGTTTTGTAAGATAATAATTTCTCTGTGTAAAGCGCCCTTGAGGTGAGTATTCGCGAAAACTGCGCTATACAAGTTATCCAATTATTATTATTATTATTATTAAGTAGACACACCGTGGTTTGATATAACAAAAGGTGTCAAACAGGGTTGCGTAATGTCTCCATGGCTGTTCAACTTGTATATGGATAATTGTGTGAAAGAACTGGAATGTATGAATATAGGAGCGAAAATGAGTGATTTGATTGTATGCTGTTTACTGTACGCAGATGATGCGGTATTAATGGCAAATAGCGAACAAGACCTACAAAGTCTAGTTAGCAGGATGTATGATGTATGCAAGGAAAGTGACCTTATTATGAATGTAAAGAAGTCAAAAGTAATGGTATTCGAGAAGGAGGAAAGTAAGACAACGTGTGAAATACTAGTAGGCAATGAATGTTTGGAACAAGTAGATGAGTTTGTGTACTTGGGAAGTATGTTCGATAGAAGAGGGAATGTTGAGAAAGATATAGAGAGGAGAGTGACTGCCGGGAATAGGGTGAACGGTGCTTTGAATGCAATAATTTCTAATAGAAATATGTCTACCGAGGCAAAACTGGCGGTACATAATGGAGTTCTGGTACCGACACTAATGTATGGAAGTGAAGCCTGGAGCTGGCAGAAGAGGAACGAAAGTAGATTGAATGCAGTGGAGATGAGGTCCCTTAGACGTATGTGTGATAAATCCATGTATGATAGAGTAAAGAATGAAGATATTAGGAATGAATGTAAAGCTGATCGTAGCATAATACAGAGAATAAAAATAGGGTCGCTCAGGTGGTTTGGGCATGTTGAGCGAATGAATGAGGAAAGAATGGTAAGAAAGATATATGATGCAAGTGTTGACGGCGCCAGAAAGAGAGGGCGACCACGGAAGACGTGGCACGACCAGATTAACCAGATACTGGAAGATGGTTCTGTTAGAAGTCTGAACAACCGTCGAGCTTGCATGCGAAGATGTATGAATGTAGACGAAGCGAATGTTGTATGTCAGGACAGAAGAGTATGGCGCTCCCCCCTCGGGGAAACGGCGTGATGGTAAGCAAGTTAGTAAGTATTAAGTAGACAGATAGATAAAACGCCTTCAATAGTATCGATCAGTTACATTGATCGTGTGAGGATTGAATTAATTATCAATAAAAGGGACGTTTATTTCCTCTCCTCGCAATATCACATCTCTTTCCGAAGTGTTCCACGAGGAGTTTGAAATGACTAGGCAATAAAAAAATACTAACTAGGAAGAGGAAAAAAAATTCTGATAAAATACATTGAGTTAAGTCATTCTTTATGTAATTAATAAAAATGTATTTTGTTTTCACCACTTACATATTGAAAATATCAACATCTAATTATTTTTATATAGGAAAAACGTGTAGACATTTTGATGTTATATATGATATGATATAATATAATATGACAAAATATAATATAACAAGAAGATAAATGATATAATATACAAGACTTGGAGTCTACTTGGATTCAAGCTTGTCTCTTAGTAAACAAATTAATAGCACAACCAGCTCTGCATTCTATCATTTACGCCGCATTAAATCTATTCGCAAAAGCATCCCAACAGAAGCAACAAAATCACTAATAAATACAAACGTTATCTCTCGCTTAGACTACTGTAATGGTATCTACGCTCATCTCCCGAAACAGGAAATAAACAAATTACAATCTGTATTTAATGCCGCCGCAAGACTCATTACCGGCGTTTCAAAGTTTGCGCACATCTCACACCATCTTCAAAACCTTCACTGGCTTAGATGTCCAGAGAGGATTGAATATAAGCTTTGCCTTACAATATTTAAGGCTATTCACAACATGGCCCCTCAATACATAACCGACTTCTGCATTCCATTCTCCGCAAATAATAGACAACTAACACTTCGCTCAGCATCAACATCTAATACAAATAGGTTAGCTGAAGTAAATCGCGCCCACAAAACTAATTTCGGTGATCGTGCTTTCGCGGTGGCTGGACCAAAGTTATGGAACAAACTACCTAATAAACTGAGACAAACAGACAGCTTACCACAGTTCAAAAAACAACTTAAGACGCATTTATTTAGACAATCCTATAAAAACCTATAGAATCTGACCACAACACTAGCTACGTCATACAATTTTGTGAGGTGTTTTTCTTTTTCTTCGGTAGTCTCATGTTGTCGCTTTCTCTTGTATTGTAAGAAAGAAAGTCCCCATTCAGCTTCACCCTGTCATCAAGTATTTGGGTACTAATCCGTGTTTAATTTTAAATACTTGCACCAATAAATTATACTTTTTTGATTTACTGTTTCTAGTCCTAGGAAATTCGACATTTTTATTATTTTAGTTCCCCTATTACACTTCAATATTACGCGCATCGCTCTGTTTTGTACCATTTGACCCCTTCCAAATGAAATGAATCCGAATTCCGAAAAAGAAAATGCTCATTAACATCAAACGTAATAATTTCGTAGTTTGTCCGTCCGTCGGTCTGTCTTTCTTCGTAAATTCACGTAACTTCCGTGTAATTTCGTTCGAATTCACGGCTAAAAAACGGTCGGAGATGGGCTCGAACCGGCCGATCAACGCATGTGGCTACGGCTACTCCCTAGACCGCCAAAAACACGCTACACTCGAATACTCGCGTTTAGCAGAGACGCGAAACAACGCTCCGTCATTTTATTTTCATCATTAAGGCGGTTCACATTCACTGCAAATGCATATTTCGGCGTTTTTTTTACGAAAATGTGGGTTTTTATTAGGAATGGGTCGTCCACGTCCGTCCATCGACGAGACGATCAACTAGTTGAATTCGTCAACTAGTTGACGCGTCAACTTCGTTACGCGGACTATCGTTGGCTATTTTTATTACGTTGATTTTTAAAATTTAAAGAAGTTCGAAAGAATATAGTTTCGGGGAAAGTAAAACCGCTACTTGTGCTTATATGTAAAAAGAAATATTTTATTATTTATTTGTTTACGCACATTATAGGCTTTTACATATTGTTTTATATACTTCTTTCTATATATAATAAAGAAAGAAGTAGGTATACACAACAATATCAGGTGTAAGCAGTAAAATATAAATATAAACTACATATATAAGCAGTGAAAGTATTGGGTATAAGCATTAAAATATGAGTATAAAAATTAAAAATATGGACGACCCATCCCTAGTTTTTATGTAATTTGACAGAAACGCATGTTTGTGAATCGGCTGTCAAGCCTTAAGGATAGTTTTAAATATTCGTACATTTAGTGTTAACCTTGCACCCCCCGCGCCCGGACACGCCCGGCCCGGGATGACATGCGCCGCTATTGAGACGCGACCCGGCCGCGGCTTTGAGGGCCGCCGCCCATTGTGGGCCCTAATGACGCGCATTGTCGGCGGCCCGCAATCACACGCCGCCGCGATGGCAGACGTAATTAAAAGTGTAATTAAGTGCACAATGGTCACGTACTCCTCGAGGTGTAGTAATAATAATTGATAATTGCGGCCGTATCGGTTCTGTTATTTCTAATTCGGCGCGCGGGTTGAGAAAGACGTTCAAAAATCGACCATTTGAAATCGACCGCGATCTTGGGCTTTACATAACACTGAAGGTGTCCCTTTTCGGTTATTATATGTTATTTTTAACAATATTTATATATGACAGTATGTTATAATCGGTGATAGTGCTTTCGCGGTGGCTGGACCAAAGTTATGGAACAAGCTACCTAATAAACTGAGACAAACGGACAGCTTACCACAGTTTAAAAAACAACTAAAGACGCATTTATTTATACAATCCTATAAAAACCTGTAGAATCTGACCACAGCAACACTAGGTGTTTTGTTTTCCACTCCTCGTGTGCTCTCCGCGAAAACACCTAATTCTTCCAGGCACTTCCAACTATTACAGGCGAATATTGCCAGATCAATCCTTTCTTTTCCAAATTTTTTTTTTAAATTTTTTTATTTTTTTTTATTATTTTTATTTTTTTATTTATAGAGACACTAACAGGATAATGGGTACATGACACTCAGATAATAAACATTATAGTGA
Source organism: Agrypnia vestita (assembly GCA_016648135.1). Classification (NCBI taxonomy): domain Eukaryota; kingdom Metazoa; phylum Arthropoda; class Insecta; order Trichoptera; family Phryganeidae; genus Agrypnia; species Agrypnia vestita. Next base: position 9,562 of record JADDOH010016442.1, read on the forward strand.
AGACTATGCCCATTATCCCAATTACAAGTGTCTTCGGCACGCTCTAGTAACATGTATTTTTGTAATTAATTTATTTCACATGTTCATTTATGTATATTATATATTTGTGTTTGAGTGTAGTGCGATTAGTATTTAATGGATCTATAGGTTCATGTCGTCGTTTAGAAAATGGATGTTGTGTATGAGTGAGTTTTTGAACGAAGATAAGGTGTCTGCAAGAATATCAGCATCAATGTTAGGGTCAGCACAATACAAATTATATGTGCGACACAACCTTGTAATGGGAGAAAAGTAACCGACATTATTAGTGTGCTGACTTATTCTGAAGAACTCCGGGTTTCTTCTTATACGGGGGTTTAACAAGCAAATTTATATCAGATAGAGAGAGAGAATCAATAGCTCCGCTGAGAATCTGGTGTGTAGCACAATGAGATCGGATATTTTCCGTCGGGACTCAAGTTTGTGCATCTTGAAAAAGGCAAGTCGATCTTCGTAGCTGTGAAGGTTGTTGTGTTGACCAGCTTTGTATGA
>JADDOH010016445.1:0-11704 GCA_016648135.1 Agrypnia vestita
GATGTTAAAATAATCAAGTCTTTCACATGTCTGAAAGAAAAAAAAATGTTTAGTGTATATAAATATGTGCAATGATCTTTTTTTAGATTTTATATACGGTAGAGTATAGTAGAAAAATTCGAATTCATTATTAACAAAAGACTGTTAAGAATCAATTATATGATATGAAAATTTATTGAAGTTAAGCCACGTCAATGTCAAATTTACGATTAAAGTGTTCACTTTTATTGAAAATTATGTACATACTCAGCAATACCACCTTCCATATTGAGATCGGTTCCACTATCGAGAAGTTGCCCCGATTCAGAATAGTTTGTCTTAGCTGCATAACGTAGCAGGTTAAAACATACCAAGTGGATAACTGTCGTCAAAATTAGCAGCGCCTGAAATTCAATATAAATTTATACTACATACTACTAAAAAAAAAAATGTGTTGAATTATATTTCAACGTAATATTATTTTACATGTGGGGTATAAAAACAAAGGCAGCAATATCCAAAAAATTTTAAAAAATGTTTTGAATGCAGTCATCGAGGATTACTAATTTAAAATGTACTGAATTCTACATTTTATGTATCTATCTCTTCCAAAACCATGTTTCCTATAAATTACAGGCAATGTTTCTAACAAAATCTCAAATTCAATACATTACAAATAGTAATCCTTGAAGACTGCATTCAATTTTTTTTGTTGATATTGCTGCCTCTGCTTTTGCATATGAAGTAATTATTACATATATTTAATACGAGGGCTGTAAGATAAGCATGTGTTAGGGCAGGAAAAACATTTATTTATTTATTTGTTTTATGAAAGTCTTCTTTCAGCTTGATACACTCAGCGATATTCTATCTTTTTAAGCCATCAAAAAAATATAATTTGTCAGACTAAATTTGTCGGAGATAATTTTCCTCATTTGAGGTGAATTGTTTTCCATTAAGCAATTTTTTCACGGAAACAAGAATAAATTGCATGGGGCCTAATATGGACTATGGGGTGGAAGAGATAGCAATTTGTAGAATAAACAAATTTTGATGTGGAAATTAGAGACGAAGGAGCTGGTGCATTGTCATGTTGAAAGAGCACTTTTTTCTTTGCCAAACGGGGCTGTCTTTTTTATCAATTCAGCATTATGTCTGACCAATAAATCATCAGAGTGAAGCCCCGTAATTGTCATTCCCTTCTCCAAACAGTCGGTGCATCCCAAGAACGTGGTGGCCATGACCATTGCGATCGATGGAAACGTTTTCACCTTCTTAGGAATAGATTTTCTAGATGAAGTTTACTGTTTTAACTGTTTTTACATTTCTGACATGTAGTCGATCCATGTTTTGTCAACTGTCATGAAATACACATACACTCTTTTGGATTGCGTTTATACGTGTCCAAACAGTGCTCTGAAGTTGTCATTCGATTCGGTTGTTGCTTCACTGTTAGCAAACGCGGCACCCATTTAGCCGATTGCTCTATCAGGTCCAATTTTTCATGTAGAATATTTTGTATGTGCTCAAATAATTAAAATTACAATATCGCCGATCTCTTTGATCTTCACCGGCTCTTTGATATTGATCGGCGGCCTGCTAACACAGTATCTTGGATATTGTTAACCATATTCTCCGTACACAGCCTGTGTTCTTCGAAAATGGATATTCGGCCACGCTTGAATTCACCAAACCATTACATGATGGCAGCAGGCGCATACATTGAAGCATGACTTTTACAGAAACACATATTTGAAAAAAAAAATTTAACAAAATAATTATCTAACAGATTATTATGAAATATTGAAATCTGAATGTGTTAATTATTCTGATAGTAATATTATGATATATATTTTATTTTGATTTTTTTCATGCTTATAAAAAAAGACATGCTTCAAGTTCTCACTGCATGCCCCCGGATGGTAGTCATCGTCAGTGCATTGTCCTTATAAACGGATTTCACTTCGATTTCCTCATGTGTCTTCCCATCCAATAAAAGAAATCTAACACAAAGCTTTCACAGCTATCAAAACAAATCTACTCAATACATTTGTCTAAAATTTTGACAGGCCATTGTATGATACAAAGAAATATTCAAGAGAAAAGATGGGAAGACAAGAGAAGTTTCAATAAAAATAATTGAACACAAAAACTAAGGAGTTACAAGAGAGAAGCAGTTTTTATAACATTTGGCAACACATTTTTGTTTTGTTTATCACGAACAAACAAAACGAATATTATTATCATATCCATTATTATCCGCAATTGATTTTATTGTCCATTCATCCAAGTCGGTCCCTCCAGACTGAGGATCGTGATCTTCACTATTCTCTTCACTATTCTCCCCCATCTTTCCCAGCATCCTGCAGGTCTTAGTCCTGTTACCAGAGAAGTGGTCGGTCCAACTTCCTCTTTTTCATTTTTGTCCAGGCTATCTTCTCTTCAGGCAAGATGTCATTGATTATGTGTTTTTCAAATTAAAGGTCATGCGTTTGTAATTATTTTTTGTTTTTTTTTTCAGACATTATTCGGAGTTTTTATCCAGAACATTTTTTTCCTACCGCCTGGATAATCGAGAGTGTGTACTCGCAATACACTTTGCCATATAAGGTCATCAATAATCAAGAGAATGGTAACTCCACATTGGCTCTAGTAAATTAACAAGTAGAAAACATTTATATTAATTAATAAAGTACACTTGGGCCTCGTATAACACGGTTTTATATAACACTATTTTATACAACACGGATGAATAAATTGGCATATTTTTTTTACAACACGCTTTTTATAACACGGTTTCATGACAGAACATACCATGAGTCATGATTATCTCACTCAGCACGTTGAGACTTGTCAATTTCGTTTCAATTAATCGAAACTTTGAATGAAGCTACCACAATTAATGACTCAGAAAGCAGTTGCGGCGAGGTAGCTACATGTTTCACATTAAAACAAGACCCTCGTCATTTTTTCACATAAATTTTTCAAAAATAATGTTCTTTCGATTGGAAATTGTTAATGGAATAGATGGAATCTTATGTGGTGAACATTGTATTTCATAAAAAAGTTATTTAATTTACTTAATTAACCTGACAAAATACAGTAATTGTGTTTTTCAGGCATATATAAGAGATATATATATAGATATATATATATATATATATATATAGATATATATTATAAATTTCTCTAAATCCTCAATGGTATCCCTAGTAAAGTGCGGATAATTTAAAAAAATGCCAACAGAAGTTGATCTGCGAAAGTTAGAACCCACATGCCGCTGACCGCCAGCGAGCAATAAAGGTGGACACTTCGACGAAACCAGTTTGCCCGGGAACTTCGTCGAGCGTTGGCGTAAGTTTTGCCATTGACGTTCGCCCTTTTGGTTGACACTTTCCATGCGGCCAGCGCGCACTTTGTACTGTTCGGACTCCGTGCTTAATCGAGTGATTCGCGAGGTTCTCTTCCTTACCGGGGCTTTGACACAAGTTTACGTGCAGTCGTATATTTTTTATTTTATTTATTCTGTATTCAATGTCATTAGTTCTACTGTGTATCTTGTTATATATATGTTATATATAGGTTATATATATATTATATATATCATATATATATATATATATATTATATAGGTGTGAGAAATGTTAGTATTTCTTTGGGGGTAATCCGCGCATGACAAGGACATCACGCGCGCATAGCCAGACAAACGCCATTAAGGCCAACAACGGCCGGGAATACCCAATATTCAATACAAAATTCCCAAAAACCATTAAGGCTAATAATGACCGAAGTACCCAAATTTTGATTTTGACTTGCCAGACCTCACTTGGTAATGAACTTCCGATACGAAGGGACGTACTCGCACCCCCCCTCATGACGAAAATTTATTAATAATGTGAAGATGCCTGTTGTGATTCAGGCGAAACGTCGGCTGACGAATGGTCCTTCTGAGGACCAGATTTTGACGCGGGTTACCCCCAAAGAAATTAATACTAACAAATATATATACTGAATCATTAGTCGTCAAAAGACTTTTGCATTCCACTTTAAACTCCTTTATATATATTAACTGAATCAAAAATAATAATTTCGTTATCTGTCCGTCCGTCCGTTTGTCTGTCGCCGTAACTACATACGTTAAATGAATAAAAACGAAATTAAATGGCCCGAGATGAAGTTTGAACCACGTGCCGGCAAACCCGAAGGCGGCAACGATAGCGATGTTGCTACCGCCAAGCCTGCATTACCTGAAATGGTTCGCGTTTTTTTTTTATCCGTAAAAAAAAACGCGAACCATTTCAAAGAAAGTACAATTGCTAGGATTATTATTACTATTGATTGCCAGCAAGGGAAATATTTAAAAAAAAAGTTTAAAATACTTTGGAAAGTCGTTATTACTATTTCACTGGTGTCGGCTATAAATATGTAAATACTTATTCTTTAGGAATCGGCATATAAAAGTACCGTCATTGACGGGTTATAGCTAGTTCAGATATGTTTTCGGAAGGCTGTGAAAAATGTTAAATCCTTTGAATATCAAACAATTTTGTGTTTTTGTTTTCTTCTGAGGTTTTATACTGTCGCCGCCTTTTGTATTATGTATGAATGAAAATCTTTATTTATTATTATTTTTAGTTTTATTCTATCGTTAAATTATCAGGGCAATAATCCATCTCTTATTTTAAATATTTGTACCAAAATATTTGGCCGTATTCTGAAAATAGCAAAATTGCTATTTCTGCATCTACACAGTTATTGTAAAACATTGTAACACTGTTTTACGTTTGAAATCAATGAATCCGTTATTCATAATTTGTGAAAAACTCTATGATTGCTTACGTTTTAGAGCTTTCTGATTGATTGAACTTATTAATTTCAAATCTGTCAACCTTAATTGACGGCATTATAACGTTACACAATAACTGTCAAGGTACTGAGATAACAATATTGACATTTTCAGAATACTGTCCATTATATTTTATTTTCCGATTCTAATTTAAGTCATTCAACATTTTTATTCCTCTGTTGAATTTCAATATATCTAAGACGCATTGTTTTGTTTTGTATTATTTGTATGTGTTTTTTTAGTCCTTTATTCATTCATTGCCTATAAATAACTACTTGTTCGTACCCGACATTGCTCAGGTTAAGAATTAAAGTTTTTTTAGTGAAAAATTAATTTGTGGGTGGACACAAAGGTTCCATTGTTTTGCAGTCTCCAATAAAAACAATGTTTGCATTTAATATAGGCTGGGATGGATGGGATGTCCAGGAGGAAATATCGTCTATTTTACCTACCTGGATCGAAAGAATAAGTATGCTAAATTTGGGTCATTTGGTCAAACAGCGTAGATTTGTACAGAAAATATATCAGGGGAAGAAATGGGGTAAAGGGGGAGTAGGAAAATGCCGCTTATGTTATTCATTGGGTCCTAAATAATAATGTTGCAAAATTTGGATCAAATCGGTCAAACGGTGCAGATTCGTACAGAGAACAGTCAGACAGACAGACATTGAGTTTTATAGGTAGAGATATGCTGGAACATATTATTATGTAAAAAAATATTGATTGTATTATTTGTATGTATCTTATTATATTATTTGATTAATTACACCAAAATGTTTTGGAAAAACCTTTCCATCGCATCGTCAGGATCTTTTATATACGTCAAAATATCAAAATGAATAATGTCTTTTATTTTTTGTTTTTATATTTAAATATAATATTTATTATATTTAAATATAAATTATTTGAAAAATTATTTTCAAATATTATTGCTGAAGTTTTGACTACTTACAATTATTGTTTTTTTTTTAGAATAAGGCTTGTAGTTAAATTTATTTGATTATTAATAATATTTTTTTTACTTTTACATGCTTTATATATTTATAATGATTCTAAATTATTCAATTTCAAGCAAAACTATTTATGTAATAGAAAGACCTAAATTTGTATCAAAACCGTGATCATTTTCTAATAAATGATTTGAAAATTCAGAAAAACCTGATTATTCATACATTTCAATTGTTCTTTTAGTCTTACATTGAAATTTCGACCGGTTTTTCCAATATAAAATTCTGTACAATCTTTACACGACAGCTTATAAATACCTAAATTGTTAAATATATAATCCTTATCTTTTGAATTTATGAAGAGTTAAATCCAGATCTAATATTTTTTGGTAGATATTTTGAAATTTGATTCGAAAATATATTCATATATTAATTCTTCGCCAATAATCGTTATTATTATTTAAATTTATCTGTGAATTATATAAAAATTGGTTAGTTATATTTTTCTGTAATTTATTTTTTAAAATCTTATCAATTTATTTTGTATTGAATCCATTATTAAATGTGATTTGTTTAATTTAATTTATTTCAATTTGAAAATTAGAGTGACACAGAGGTACATTGACAAGACGGTGTATCATTGAATTAAAACCCGAATGTTTATATGATAGAGGGTGATTAGATGTACTATGTATAATAGCGTCTATAAAAGTTAGCTTTCTGTAAATTTTAAATTAGATTTTATTATTATTTTTAAAAAAGTGTTATATCTGAGAAATCAAGTATCGAATTATTTTCTATTTCTTAAGGGGGGGTAAGGTTTTTAACTTTTTTTTTTGCATTTTACAGTGTGCAAAACTTTAAAGCGTTTTCCCTAAATCTCACGTTTTCAAAGTCGGTGTCCATCATAACTTCATAACTACTACACCGATCCTTTTGAAATTTTGAACATTATTTCTGTACATAATTTACGAGGTAACGCTGGAGACTTTTTTCAAATTTGTTATTAATTTTTATTTTTTAATAACAATAGACGATATTTTTCGCAAAAAATCGCGTTTTTCCCTTCAAAGTGTTCCAAAAAATTGTTACCATTAGTTTTAATAAAGAGATTTTAACTGTGTCGTCACAAAAAATTCACAAAAACATGCCTTTTTTTGTACGAATTAACCTTACCCCCCCCCTTAAGTAAACTTAATGTTATTATGAAATGAATTGAACAAATACATAATATATCATCAACATACCTTTATTCATAACAAAATATTTTTATGAAATATTCAAATCATTCATTAAGTTTCTTTTGAAATAAAGCCATTTTGAAACAATCTTGCTTTAAATTCAAGAATACATTCATATTTGTGAAATTGTAATTTTTCAGAAAAAAGTTTTGTGAATTTTTTAAAACTAAATTAATTAATCAATTAGAAAAAGATACAGAAAAATCTAATCCACAAAAAAATATTTTGGCTACTACCGGGATTCGAACCCGGAAAGGAGGTGATCCGGGTTCGAATCCCGGTAGCAGAATCACAATAATTTGTGCCAACTGTACCAGAAAAAGTATATAAAATATATAAATGAGAGTTACAGATAAGGTCGATACATTCACAGAAATGTAAGACGCCTCTATTGCGTAATTGGATAGAAGAATTTGCGCCTACCCCGGATCCGTGGTTCGAATCCCGGTAGCAGCCAAATATTTTTTGTTGATTTCATTTTAATGATTAATAAATTTGGTTTAAAATTTAACAGCATTTTATTCTGAAAAAATTGCAACCTCACAATAAGAAATACAATTTCTTGAATACAATTACTATTATTATGCGTATGCGACTACTATATATTTTCTTATTTTATTATTCTTACATCAGTACAATTTATGTTTTAACAGTGCTAAATTTTTATCTCTGTACTTATACACGCAAATTATTATGATTACTACTATTAATAATTTTAATGTCTACTAGTCTATTAGTCTCTTTTTTTCGTCTGTTTATCATGGCTTATTATTTTGTGTTTATACTTGTAGGTAGTTATGATAACTATTTTTTCTTATGCATATGTTTCTTTTAATTCAAATGTTTATGATTATTTCTTATCGGTACAAGGCAAGTTAAAACAGTGAACCTTGTTTTTTATATCTGTTGTTATACTTGGTGATTATGATTATCATTATTTCTTATCTTTATGCTTAATTCGCTTAAATTAAGGGTTTTTTGCAACTGGCCCAAAGCTTTGCCTGACTGCAACACTAATGTATACAAATAAAAATCAATGGCTTTAAAAAAATAGGTTAAAGAAAATTAAAATATAAAATTGATAACTTTCTATACGGAATTCGTGTTACCAAAAACCTGAACTCTGTACATAAAAAAATATTCATTAATCCTTGTAAGACAAAGCGAGGAAAGAATAAAGGATATTTATATATGTAGATTAAAAAAAAAAACTAATGGAAAGCCACCTGCATCTAAACTACCCCGCTTTGATAAAAATATGTACGAGAACAGGTCTAGAGGAACATAAAACTCAATATATCAAATGTACATATCGTGTTTTTCCATATTAATATAAAAATCGTATTGGACCTCCACGTCAAAGATACCATTGATATTGCGTTCTTGTTTGCGTAGTGCGGAGACTATACAATACATCGTACTAATATGTGTTGATATATTGCAACTCACGTTCAATTTGTGGAGTAAATTGCCCTCAAGCACAACTTAAACCGTCATCACTATGCTTTGGTACGTCCCAAAACCATTTCGGTCGTTAACTGGAAAGCAATATATCAATAATTATTGAAGCGACACCTCTAATAGCTCTTACAGATCTCCATGCAATATGTTGATATCATAATATATTATAAGAAATTGATATCTAAAACTAATCAAAAGGTAATATGTTGCGTTTTTAATGTGCATGGCAATCTTAACAAATTAACAAATTAATTAACAAATATTTTATTGAAAATTCCCACTTGTACTTATTATCGAAGAAAACAATTGTTCTAATAGTAAGTACCAGTGCCATGTAGCGCTTTCGTAATGCACATTTTTTGCATTATAGCATACTCACCTTCTGAAAAAGACGATAAAATTGTAGCCGTAATATATAATTTGACTGTTTTTATATACAATTTCATAGCAATATTTCTCCTATTTTACCAGATAAAGCACATCGAATTTTTTCTTAAATCTCTAAGATAGTCTGTTATTAATATTTTCCTACTGAATCCATACTATATTCACCCCATTTTTACGTCTGCAAGTTTAATATAGTTGAGAACTGCACGCAGTTCAGTTACAGATAAGTCACTATAACTAATTCCATATTTATTGACATGCTTAATGTTATACATGTATTCCAACTGTCAATTTGCTCGGCAATCATTTGGGACATCATATCTTCTTACAAAGTGACATTGTTTAAATTGCTTATTACTTTTATTTCATACCAGTTACATAATTACAATTATTAGTATCAATTAAATTATTATTTTTTTGTTTATATTAATTAGTTTATGGTCAATTGTTAAGAAAATTCGTTAAATGTAACATTTTATATGCAATATGAATATGTTCATCTACGAAGACATTGTCATCTGCGATATTATAAAAAATTTCCACGTTGATTTCTCAAAGATTTTGAACATGAGTGATCAATATTTTCTCGTTTGTCGAATAGTAAAAGAAACGTTTGGTTGAAATTAATTTTTAGGTTAGAATATAAATGGTCATATATTATGATTGCTTCAAAAACGCAGTATACATTGCCATTACCAGTTTTGCAATAACCAGTTTCGAAAAATAACTAAATCGTATGAAAAGCAACAGACAATGGGCGATAGCTGATTTCAGACCCTAATAGAAGCGTGGTGGCCACAAATGACCGCGCATTGCATAGCCGTTCGCATGGCCTAGCAGCAAGAAATCGCATTAACCGATTGTTTAACTGCTAGTATATATCTATATTTTTATATATTGTGGAAAAGTGCTTCTTTTTTACTATTTTATGTATATCTTGTTTCTAATTTTGTTAATTGGTCGTATATTTTTTTATATTGTAACTTTTAATTATTTATTTTATACTGGTTTTTAAATACCGTTGATATTCCATTTTTTAATATGCTTTATTTTATGATGTTTATTTCACACGTGCTTTTAAAGTAAACTTAATTTAACTTAACAGAAAATACATTCAAGCGAGAGGCCTTTCTCTAGAACAGGTCTAGTTTAAGTAAGAAATCGCCAAAATTTCTTCCTGTAAATTTTTTATTGTAAAAAAAAAATGCGTTTATGATAAAAGTGATTTATCTAATTTATTTTAATTGTCAAATATGAAACGGCAAATGCATATTTTCACTATATAACGTGCATTTATTTAGATTATTTTTTAATATGAATTTCTAAAAATTGATCTTCTGGGAAGACACCCCAACTCTCGTCACCACGTCAGTGTTTTAAGACCAGATCAACTGGCAAGTCATGAGGAATTGATTATAATTAAATATTTCAAATTATTCCTATCCCAAAAATGATTTTTTTTGTCTGTCTACTTGTCCATAACGTCCGCAACTTCTTAAATAAAAACATCTTTTATTCTTTTTTCTTTCTTCATTTTTTTTTTCTTCTTATTCTTTAGAAACCGACATGTAAAAGTACCATCATGTTTGACGGGTTACAGTTAGTTTTAATTATGAAAACTACAAAACTTTTTGATTATTTATTTTTAATGTCGATAATAATTGATTATTTATTTTTAATGTTTTTGATTATTTATTTTTAATGTCACGTCGACCGGGTTTATCTACATCAAAAATAAAGCACGATTCCTTTTTCAGTGCACATGCAATAATAAATATTCCACAAACTGTTAAAGAAACCTTTAAAACAATATATTCACTTCGGCGTCTTTGTACACCGCGAGAAGGCATATACTTTAGACGTCATTTCCACTGTGTTTAGTCTCATTTTATTCCCCGTATCCCTTCCAACGTTTGTTATTTTATTAGCTCCCGTATTACCTTCCTCCCTTATTACTGTCTACGAGAATATCCAAGTGGAGAAAGAATGCTTGAAATGTTGCGCGAAATACCTACGGATTGTAGCGTATTCAAGTAAATTGAACCAGACAATCATTTGAATTTGAGCTGATTGTTTGTGATTGGTTCTTGAATAGAAAAATGTTGAGACACATTAATTGAATTTCGGAAGATCTATTTTAATAAAACTCAATGTCCGTCTTAAAATGTACCTACCTAAGGTTTTTACGGCCATTTAGAATCTTCTGGTATTTCTTTTTATTTTCTGTCTACAAATACACATGAGTGAAAGTGTACTGAACCAACCTATACAACAAATATGTTGAAATGAGATAAAGAGACTAAAAGTTTATGTATGGGCTATTATAAATCAACTTTACTTTTATTTTTAGTCTTAACGGCTAAAAAAAAATTAAGCGACAGAGACGGGGTTTGAACTCCGGACCAGCAAATTTGAACCGGCCGGTTAACGCATGTTGCTATGGCCGCTTCTCCGCGGACCGCCAAAATTATACTATAAATATATACTAGGGCTTAGCAAAGACCAACCAATGCTGCGTCATTTTTATCGGGTTACAGCTAGTATAACATACTGGCCGTATACTCGTGAAAAATCTCGGAACATAATAATATTTATTTATCTTTTTACATAGTGAAAAGCCTGTTAAACGTACACACACCCTGACTTCGGTACGTTATTGCAAGACAATACTTAATCTACACTTCAACACACTCATTACATTAACCCTGATGATGGACCCTGCAATGAGATTCGAAACGTCGGCCAGAGAGTTCACAAATATAAGGCAGAATATCCCAGAAAAGAATACACAGAATATAACGAAATTATTATATTTAGACTAGCTGTGCCCGCGCGGCTTCGCA
>JADDOH010016446.1:0-21604 GCA_016648135.1 Agrypnia vestita
AAAGGAAATTTGTAGATAGGGAGAACATGGTTTGATTGAACTCGAGGGATGAAACTCCCCAATCTGGAGAAGCTCCGAGTCAAAAGAGGAGGAGTTTTGCCTTTCCAATATGCACTTGACTTTGTGAGATCAAGGAGGGATTGAGAAATAGCAAGAATAGGGTGGTTGGGGACCCTGAAACACTTTATAGTAAAATTTTCAGCTAAATATTGCCTTCTGATTGCGAGAGGGGGCTCCAATGTTTCCACCTGCAATGCATTAATCGGAGATGATCTCATGGCTCCAATAATCAACCTCAAGCATTTTGACTGAATTTTGTCTAGTTTTATTCCTAAATATTTCGGAAGAGGATCAAGCAAAAAACTAGCATAATCTATATGGTTCCGGATAAAGGCATTATACATGAGTTTCAGAGTTAAAGGATGAGATCCCCACCATACACCTGATGTCGCATGGAGGAGGTTCAATTTCGTTTCGCACTTAGAGACCGTGGAGTTTACTTGGGAGGCCCAATTTAATTTTCTATTGAAGATAATGCCTAAAAATTTTATTTCATTGGCGAGTGGGATACTGAAGCCATCAAATGTGACACACGTCTGGGAAATACGATGTTTTCTTGAGAAAACTATGGCCTGACTTTTTGAGGGGGCCATTTCGAGTCCATTGGAGATAAGCCAGGAGTTGAGCCCCGAGATAGCTCTAGCAAGCTTCTTTAAAGCAACATGTATATCCTTATGAGAGCAGTAAATTGCTATGTCATCCGCGTATTGGAGTATGGAGCATATCTCTCGAATGGACTCTTCAAGGTCAGCAGTAAATAAACTATACAGAAGGGGGCTGAGGACCGAACCTTGCGGGAGTCCCTTCCAAAGATTTCTGATTAATTTATGAGACGGACCATCTATTAAGATCGTCCTTTCACATAAAATATTAAAGACTAGTTGTACTAATTTTAATGGAAGACCCAGTTTTATAAGCTTATATTTTAATAAGATAGGGCTCACATTGTCATACGCACCACGAATGTCAATAAAGGCTGCTGCAGTACACTTACCGAGAGAAAGAGATATTCTAATATCTGAGGTAAGAATACTCAGGTTGTCAAAAACAGATTTCTTTTTGCGAAAACCAAATTGAGAGGACGAAAGGAGTTCATTATGTTCTGCATACCAATCAATACGATTTTTAATCATATGTTCAACCACCTTCAGCATGCAAGAAGATAGGGCTATTGGGCGGTAAGAGCATCCAAAATCTGGGTCTTTATTTGGTTTTAGGATTGGGAGAACCAATTGGGCTTTCCATTCCTCAGGAATTTGTCCAGTTTCAAATATTTTATTAATGACAAATAAGTAATAATTTAAAGTGGAGGTGGGAAAATGTTGAATCATGATATAGGATATTTTATCCAGCCCGGGCGAGGAATTTTTAAGGTTTTGAAGAGGATAGGTTAATTCTTGAATAGCAAAAGGAGCATCCAACCAAGACGTGGGACTTGAAAAATGAGTTAAAGATGGAGATTCACTGATATGAGGCACATGTGGAGGTGCCAGATTGTCAGCAAACACTCCTAGCCATAGATTGTTGGAAGACCGTTTAACGGAAGGAATAAAAGATGAGCGATACTTACGGATCATTGTCCATACAGTAGAAATAGGAGTAGTGGGGGATATAGAAGTACAAAACTGTTGCCAACCCTTTCTTTTTTTCTTCCTTAAAAATTTTTTGGTTTGAGCCTGAGTTTTTTTGACAACTAAGTAATTAGCCATACTCATATCTTTTTTGTAGGTAGATATAGCAGTTTTACGCCTTCTTACGGCCTGGGTACATTCTTCGTCCCACCAGGGGGGAGAGGCGGGGAATTTTGGGTTAGGGTTTGATTTTGGGATGCTTTTGTCTGCTGCATGTTGGATAATTGAAATTAATTGAGAAAATGTTGATTGAATTTCCTCAGAGGTAATATGCAAAGGGAGGGGAGCGGTAGAGGATTCAAGGAGTTCGCGGAAGTGGTTCCAATTTGCTTTTTTAAAATTAAATTTAGGAACTCTTTTTACAGGAGATTTGGGTGATTTTGAGACAAATGAGAGGATTATAGGGAAATGGTCACTAGAGTGTGGATCTCCTAGTATTGACCAACTGGTTGACGCTGCTAAGGAATTGGAACAGATAGACAGATCCACCGCACTGGCTCGTTGAGACGGGGAACTGAACCTAGTGGGAGAGCCATCATTGAGGATAATTAGGTTATTATCGTCAATGAATGAAATAATATTAGTTCCAGATCGATCACAAAACGCACTGCCCCATGACTGAGAGTGAGCATTGAGATCTCCAAGAATAAAAAAAGAAGAAGGAAGAAGAGAGATAACTGAGTTCCAAGCATCAATGTCGAATGTGCCATTGGGGGGGCAGTATACTGAAACATATCCCACATCATTGACTTTAGCACCTACTATTTGGAATGAGGGAAAGGACGGAAGAGGGATTTGAGAAAAGGAAAAGGAATTTTTTATAAGTAGGGCTACTCCGCCCTTGCCGTCTGGACGGTCATCCCTGAGACAGGAGAATCCTGGGATCTTAAACAGATAGTTCTGCTTAAACCAGGTCTCTGATATTGCTGCTATATCTATATTGTAAGTTTTTAGTAGAGAAACTATTTCATGTTTATTACAAACAGCACTACGGCTGTTCCACTGAAGGATTTGAACATCGGAGGCCATTATGAAGGGAGTTAAGAGATGAAATTATAGAAGCAGCGTTGGACGGTAAAGAATTGCTATTAGAAATTAAATTAATGAGTATCATAAGTAAAGTCTGAATAAAAGAAGAATTTTCATTGCTAATGGCATTTGACAGGGGAGTAGATGGTGGAAGAGTAGGAGTTTTTGTTGGTTGGCTAATATTAGAAGTAATGACATTGGATGGGTTAGAACTATAAGAGAACAGTTGATCATTATGTCCTTGTCTGTCATATCCCGGAGAGCTAGGAACTTTTGATTTAGGATTATGGTATACGGTTTTACGGAAAGAGGTAGCAGGAAGATTAGGTGTAAAGAGGCAACTCTGGGGAGTTTGAGTAACGGGAGGTTGAGATGAGACATTGGCAAATGATTTTTTGGAAATCGAGAAAATTTTGGATGCTTGAAAATATGATGCATTATTGGCGGCCATATATTGTTTTATGTTTTTTTGTCTGGTTAATTCTGGACATGAAAAACTAGTCGCCGTATGATTACCTGAACAGTTCACGCAGGTGGGGACATCGGGAGGATTTGGGCATTGATTGGTAAGATGATTTTCACCGCACTTGAAGCATCGAGGAGAGGATCTACATGTCACCTTAGAGTGTCCATAGCGGAGACAATTATAACACTGAATGGTTGGGAAAGTGTACAGTTCTACCGGCAGAGAATTGTACAAGAGATATACGTGAGAAGGAAGGGTTTGGCCTTCAAAAGTGAGGACCACTGTTTGTGATGGTTTCCATGTGACAGTACCAGAGGAAGTATCTTTATAGTTTAGGCGTCTAGCCTTTACAACTTTACCAATATTTTGTGAAGTAGAGATATACGAAATTATTTCTTCCTCTGAAAGATCAACGGATATGCCACGTACGAGACCCAGGCGGGTAACATTAAAGGATGGAACGTAAGCTTTGAATTTATTATTTTGTGAGTTGCTAAAACTTGATACAAAATTGTTTGCCAAAGCTCCTGATTCAAATTCAACAGAGATTTTATATCTACCTTCTGCCTTAATACCATCTGGGCGAATGCCTTTTGTTTTTTGTTGCAAAATATGTTTACCAAAATCGATTGGGTGGATTGTACCTCGTTCTGTTCTCTGAACATAGACCAGAAAAGGGGATACTGCTGAATTAGAGTACAACAGTTGAGGATGAGGAAGAGGACCCTGAGGAGCAGAAGAAGGCTCTAAAGCTGGGATTATTGAAGGCGTAGGGGAGATAGGAGGAGACGCAACGATGGTAGAGGGCTTAGGTCTTATTTTTGAAGATCTTTTTTCAATTTTCCTTTTTTTAAAAGCTGAAAAAGAGGAATCTTCTGAGGAATCCGAGTCCTCCAAAGGAAAACGCGAAATTCCTCTTATGGTAGATGGTGAAGGATGAGGATCAGGGGGATCCGGAGGATCCGGAGGTCTTAAGTCCTCCATTAAGGATGTAGAAACGGAAATTCGTTAATATGCTACAATACAACAAAATATAAACTAAATACAAAGGGAAAAAAAGGTTATAAATATCTGTTTTATCCAAAATAAGTAATTATCCAAGAGAGCAAGCACAAACACAACTGTCACTTTGCAAACTTGCAACAATACTTTTGGAACCCCTATACTGTTTTTTTATATAAACCATCCCAATTTATTATAAGGGTTAATCAAACATAGCGGCCTGTGAGGCCGCACGTCGGTATTTACACTAAAAAAACTATGTCAGTAGTTTAAGGTTAGATTATTAGAATGTCTTCATTTATTACGTACATTCGTATCTACTCGAGGTAGTGTGAATTCACCTGTAAAATTTTGATGAATTGAAGAATATTTATAGAGAAAAGAGTTAAAAGAAACAGGGCTCTATCCAACATGACACTAGTTATTGACTTTGATATTAATTTTGTAAAATTCTATTCCTACCACCATAAGTGAACACATAAAACATAACGTTATTTTTACATTCTGCTTCAAAATTAATTTAAAAAATAAAATTTTTTTTCCTCGATTTACCTTATGTTTCTAAGGCTGTGCTGGCTGGGATAGCTGGAGCAGGACTTTATTTTCTCAAAGGTTGGTTAGGTTTGTGACTCAAATTGTTAGGAAATAAATGATAACTTTTCTTTCAATAAAACAGAATAATTCAATAATATGTACAGGTTTAATCAATGTCAGAGTGGAGTGTTAAGATTCATATTCAGTTAGAGTCAAATTCTAGACATTTTGACATAAACGACACACAAAGAGAATGACTTCACAGATACTCTTTAATTTTCTTGTTATAAATTATATAACCAGATAAGTCAAATAAAATAAAAAAATAATCAACAATACGAAAGTAAGTTATTATAATCTGAAAAACCTGATAAGTAAAAAAGGTGAAACAAACAATCAACAATACATAAAAAAGTTATTATAATCTGGTTTTATTATTAATATTATTAAATATTATTATAATTAATAATTATAAATAATAATAATAATACATAATAATTAATATTATATAAAATAATAAATAATCAGATAAGTTAAAAAGGAGAATTAAACTATTAATAATACACAAGAAAATTATTACGATTAATCTTTCAAGATAAGAGAGAAGAAATGTGTGTATAAAAAGAATATGGCAATTTAGAATGTGGACAACACATATTAATTTATAGAACACATATAATAAACATAAGAAATGTGACACCAAAGTTTTAACTTGTAGCGAGTTCCAATTACTGTTTTATGTTACACTTATCAGGTGGTTGGCACAAGCCGTATCATTCAAGGTGGTATATGCACCACCAACAGGTGACAAGGATGTGGGAATTCAACAGACAGAAGAGTTAAATAGACCGGAAAGGTTTGTCCATGAAAAATTATTCATAATATCCTGTAGGTGCCGGCACTACTGTAGAAAATTATGGTATTATAACATTTTGCAATGCCATGGTCATGACAAAATGTTCCAAATTGTGAAATAAAACACTGTACTTTATTTTTTTCCACTATTTATATTTGAGACTTGTTACACTATATGTGAATCAAGACTCTTAATTCACCTGATGAAGGAAACGGACGTTTCCGAAACATGTAGTGTCTCAAATATAAAATAGTGGAAAAAAACAGAGTTCAATGTTTCATTTCATAATTTCATTATTTAATAATGGATTTCCACAAGTTAATGCCGAAACATTAAATTACTTTACAAAATGTTCCAGCCAACACACAAAAGTATTTTTTTTAATAGATAAGCGAACACGGAATGTGTCACATCAATATTCTTAATATTTTCAAATTAAGCTAAACGCTTGTACTATGAAAATAGGACTAACTTGCTGGTCTGGAGTGAGATTCGAACCCACAACCTTTGGATCACGAGGCGAGAGTCCTAACCATAAGACCTACAGGCTACTCTAGTATTATAATTAACGTGTATTATTATTAAGTTTAATCTCGGGAGAAATTTTATCAGGATTATTATTTACGTGTAAGTCTGTTTTCACATGTCCTCTTGTAAAATTCCAGCTAACACACAAAAGTATTTTCAAAAAACCTTGCAAGTTGCCTATCATAAATCTTTTAATTCCAGAAAATGGATTAAAAGATTTATGATAGGACATTTTCAGGACAATTTATGATTTAATAGGAATCAAAACATGATGTACATGCAAATGGCATGGAAAATGAAAAATAAATCGCTGTAAGTTGAAAGTATTGAACACTTGTCTGCACAGCATGCTTCTTTTATATTTTTTTTTGTATTAAATATTTTTACTTATTTATATTTTCTAGCTCAGTACTTTCCCATGAAATGCATAACGGGATGAATCTATATATTAATTACCATAACTAATGTCGTACGTTTCTGCATTTGGATGATGATTTTTATTTGTATACAATAATTTTGCCGCGGTTTCCATTGGGTTGTGTGGCACAGCGGATGAACGTCTGACCGCGGATCAGAAGGTGCCGCGTTCGAATCCTGGCAGGATCGAATTTTTTTTTACGGTCGAGAATATTTTTTTTTTGGTTTTGAACATTAATTTATTATATTAATTTTTTTATGGAACAAACCAAATTAAACAAAGATTATTTTTTTTATAATGTTGTATAAAAGTAATCAACACTGCGAGAAGAGAAGGGAGTAGGTACCTACCTATCGAACTATGGTTTATTCCGCTCTGACTTATTAATCGGTTAGAAATTTTGAATAAATACTTTGTCTTAATTATATCTAAACTACCCGTAATTAAAAGTGGAAATTTACCAGATACAATTGACCGCGAAGCGGCTGACGTAGGCATAGGTAAACAATTGTGTTTGCTGCACAGCAAACACATTTGGCCGCGAAGCGGCCACAATAGCAAAAATGGAAGTTTACCAGATACAATTGGCCGCGAAGCGGCTGACGTAGGCATAGGTAAACAATTGTGTTTACTGCACAATAAACACAATAGCCGCCCGCAGGGCCTAGCATTAAGCAATCGGCGAAGCCGATTGCTTTCCTGCTAGTAATGTAATAATTTAACTTGTTAAAAACGCTAATAACTCGGCAGAGAAACCAAACATGTATTGATAAACTTCCAGAATATTTTCAACTATAAAATTTAGGAAGATATCTATCTACCTTCAAATTATTTTAGACTAAAGCCACATATTCACTAGGGGACAAATCGCACAACATTCCGCGTGGCATGCCAAGCAATACACAATATTACGGAACACTGTTTTATATCACATCATATAACATATGTAACTGTAGAGCATGCATCTCAGCTTGTCAACATACCTTGTGGTACTGATGCGCGGTACGATGTCCCCGTGTGCTCGCTCGCATAACCGTGCGCATGGCAACGTTACCGCGGCACCTAAAAATGCTGCACTATGTTGCGCGCGACGTCGTGGAACAGTGCACGATGTTGCAGCATCACATAGACTCTATGCCACGCGTGATGTTGAGGGACAATTTGTTCCCTAGTGAATACGTGGCTTCATTCTGTTACACCCCGTATATGGATAACATTGTTTGCAAATATAGATAATATTGTTTCAAATTTGTTGTTTGTCTTGTGGTTAGCACACTCACCTCGTGATCCGAAGGTCGCGGGTTCGAACCTCACTCCAGACTAGCAAGTTAGTTTGATTTTCATAGTACAAGCGTTAGGCTTAGTTTGAAAATAGTAAGAATATTGATGTGACACGTATTCCGTGTTCGCATCTCTATTTAAAAAAATAAAAATCACATCTATATAAAAAAAAAGTGTACTCTTTATAATTTGTTACGAGATAGATGATTACAGTAAAACCCCGTTAATTCGAACCCTGATAATTTGAAAATCACCATAATTTGAATTTTTGTAAAACCCTGAAGTCATTAATTTCGTAGCAGATTAACCCCGATAATTTCAAAACCTTGATAATTTGTAATGCGAAATAAATTTTAGCTCCTTGCGCCATAAATCAATACATTTAGGTACAAATACTTCGAATTTTTTTTGAAATTTGGCAAAATTGAAATAAATATTTCGATTTTTTTCGCAAGTGAGAACAACAAATATGTGAATATCGGATACTTTAGTAATAGAAATGTTGCGGTCTTCATATTAGCACAATAAATATGTATTGCGTTTTCGGTATCATTTCTTGAAATGTGCAAAAGTACAGACTTTCTTCACAAAATTAGTGACTTTTTTCATGAGTTTTACGATTTCTGGCAAGTTTCGCAATTGTATCGCGATTAAAATTTTCTTTTGTACCTTGAGTTTCGAATTAATGAGGTTTTACTGTAACTGTGAATACAATAATAAAATGACGGCTGATAAAAAATCTTTTTTTAATAACCTTTCAATATTAGTATTATATATATTATATCATGGTCCATAAAAAAATATTAGTGGACCACGAGCTTAACTGCACTGATTTATTAGAAAAGTAAAAATAATTTCAAAAATCTAGTTAATTAATAACGCATATAAATTATTACCAATTTTGTATTACGTAAATGTAAAGATAATCACAAATAATTGGCCGTGTTCTGAACTAAGCAATATTGCTATTTCTGCATCTCAACAGTTTTGTATAACGTTGTAATACCGCCAATTTTGACGTTTTAAGTTTGACATCTTTGAAATTAATGAATTCAATCAATTATAAAGCTCATTCTTCATAATTGTGAATAACTTATCTCTGTTTACGTTTTAGAGCTTTCTGATTGATTGAATTCATTAATTTTAAACCTGTCAAACTTAAAACGTCAAAATAGGCGGCATTACAATGTTGTACATAACTGTCAAGATACAGAAATAGCAATATTGCTCAGTTCAGAATACGGCGGATTGTAAATGTAAAGTTTTCATTTCCAGTTTGTTTTAAATGCTATTATCTTTTACAAGTATTATCAACTTATCCATAAAAGGAAATATTAACATAGTACATAATAAAGTTGGCCTAGCTTTAAGCAATCAGTATTAACCCTTTCAACCCGGATCAATTTGATCGTGCGTTCACATCTTTGCATGAACGCACGATCATTGCAGGCGGGTTTGAACCCGAAAAACGGTTTAGTTAGCGGGAAATATTTTATATATATGTGAACGCACAATCGTATCGATCCGGGCTGAAAGGGTTATGACACATGCAAGTACTTTTGTTAAAAATCTAATTTACTGTTGCCAGATCCTCCACAGCCCACAGTTCCATCGTCCTCTTGTTCTCTCTCACTCGAATCCTGTAATTCTGAAAACACAAATTAAAACTTTTACTATTGGTTTTTACTAAGGAAAATACTGCATTCCAAATACCATCAAACAAAATTAAAACTATTTTATTTTGATCAATATAACTTAATAATAATACATAGCTGGTCCTCAGTCCATTGCTTAATTATAATACCGCGATGCAATGGTCTTGCAAAACACAAGCATGTCTAGAGCGCTATTGTCCCAACAAAAAATTATGCCACAACACTTATTATGTTCCCAAAGGAATATTTACCAAAAGTAAATCACGAGTAGGATTGATGAGCCAGTTTTGGCCAACTTTGTCAACTGTGCATCACTACGAACTCAAAAATAGTCAGAATCGATTTTTTTAAATTTCTACACATAGCACATTAATTACTTTCTTGAAAATGTAGAAAACAAAAATTCTAATGTGCCACTTTTACCTAGTTTTTGCCATGTTGTTGTGCCAGTTCTGGCCACTTCAGTTTTTATAAGGTTTCTTAATATTATGAATAAAAATAAAACGAGATAAGTAAGTAACTGTAGTAAAATTATGAGTTTTATTATAATTATGAAATTGTCATGCCTGTAGCTAAAGAATGAGTTTAATGTTCATTCCATACTATACCGGAACAGACCAATTTGAAAAGATAAGAAAGAATTTTCCGCATGATCATGGACTCCGCAATGGGATCCGAAACATCGGCCAGAGAGTTCACATATACATGGCAGAAAATATCAAAAACCTTCACGCAGAAGTTTCTGAATGGTTGTGAAAACCTGAGATCATTTTTAGAACTTTGTCTATTGATCCCTTTTGTGAAAGCAAGAAATATCATTATTATTATAATACTATTTTCTGCAACAGATTATAGATTAGGTATTTGTGGCATGACAAATGAATTACTCTTCTTACCTTTCTTGAGATAACTTATTTCGCAATCGTTATCATTGTCTTCCAACATAACACGGTACAATATTTTTACTAATGCATAGTCTCCGTCTTTTGGATTCTTTGTAATTCTTCATTGTCCGAATGTCTTGATTTGATAAATCCATTAACTATTCCTCATTTGTTGAGATTTTTTTAAGAATGTTCTTAGGTTTTCAAGGCCGCTCAGAATTTTCTTGTTTGTGTCTTCTGGGGTATTATGCCATGTTTTTACGACCTTTCTAGCCGACGTTTCGAATCCCGTTGCATGGTCCATCATCAGGCTGATGTGTTTTTTTGAGTATTGGTGTTGTGGTTGATGCATCAAAGGACAACTGAGTCTCAGTGAGGATCCTTTTTGAGAAGGTGCATTAGAAGAATTCAACTCGTTAGATGATTGTACTCTTCTTAATTGCTGAACTGAATTATCATCTTTAAATACTATCCATACTGTCTATAGCATTGATGCTTCAGTACAACTAGTCTAATCTAAACCATTTTGATAAAAATCTTGAATCTTACTCTCCAGGTACTCCAGGAGAGTTGACAGTTGTTCAATTACCTCCTTATTTCTGTGGCCATGGTTTTTTATAATCGAATGTCATAGTAAATACCAAATTAATTATGTTTTTCGTAAAAGGTGGTCAAAGCTACCGAACTATGTGAGTCAGTTGTGGCCATGTCCCTGGCCAAAACTAGAACAATAGTAAGATTGCTCTACCAGTTATGGCCATGTGGCATTTTAAATAAACTAAATTATGAAATAACCTTAAAACAATGTTCCTAGGACTTTCATTCAATAGACTCAATTGATTCACGAACACAAACATAAGTGATTAAAAAGTTATTTTCACATTACTTATCCACGGGCTCTTATTGTTTTTGTTAAGACTTAAATCATTTTTAACCAAGAACTTCAACTGATACTCAAAGAATGAAAATGGTGGTACAGCTGTCACTTATCAAAACAAAACATGGTTTAAAGAATTAATTGGTATAAATATAATAAATATATTTTCATTGACTTATTTATACACCTTTGAATGTCCAAATGGCTAAAACCGGCCCATCAACCCAATATATTATACAGAAATAAAAATAGATCACAATCAAGTAAATGTCAAACGAACCTGGGGGTAGATGTAATTTTTCAATTAAAAACTTTTTCCTTCTCAATTTAAAAGCAAGATCCAGTGTTGATGGTATGTATGGAACTAATGTATTAATTGATGACAATTTGGGAATATAAAATAATCCATGATAATCTCGGAGGACTGGATTATTCTCATTATCGGTTCCAACAAAAGATTCTAATCTAACTGCAGTGTCTGCCAAGTGCCTCATACGAAGAACAGTATCGGGATTCTGAAACAAATTAAAAAATAAGTCAGATGTATACAAATTGTAACTTGACAAATAAATCATCATTACAAGCATTGAGTTATAATTCATTTTTCTAATGTCATTAACCCTTTAACCTGTCAGATGCCGGCCGTACGTAACGTCTGCTGCGCAATTTTGCACACGATTGCTGTTTTTTGGACACTTTTTTGTGATGGTTATATTCATGTAAAAATCAACAATAATCGCTAAGAAGTTGCAGTTTCTGGTTTCTCAATATACAGACTTCAATAATTACTTATATTTCAATAATTACTTGTATGATAATTATTTATTTATTAATTATAAAATCAAATAAAACCATGGAAGCAATGACACTAAAGATATTGAATTTCAATATTTTCATTCTAAATATATCAAAAAAAATATAAAAATTCTTAATTTTGACACTTTTTTTAACAGTTAAATAACACAATTAATGCGCGGTTCGAAGACGATATTTGGAATGATTTTTTGTCCAGTTTGCGTGGTAAATGAGGTTACTTGACAAATAGAACTCATTCATTCATTCAAAAACTTGAGATACAACCAATAATAAGCTTTAAAAACCCATAAACGCAGGTAAAATAGGCCGAATTCGCATACGTGTCTAGGGAGCGCAGATCTGCACTCCGGCATATAGAGGGTACAAAATTTTTCACGCAGATCTGCGCTCCGGCACCCGATCGGTTAAGTGCCATGAACGTGTTTATGCGCCAAACCATGTGCTTGATTACACTCACTTATCGACCTTGCAGAGACATGATTAAACAAGATTTTCACTGTGATATATTTAAAGTCAATCTGCTATGCATGGAACTTAATTCCCAGCATTTTATAGACGATTAAACCTTGTAGTTTTGTACTGAAATCCACTATTAAATAGTGTGTTAGTAAAAAATTTTAAACCCCTGGGATTTAAAAGGTTAATTTATTTTTTATTTATTGAAATTAATGGACACGGTTTAATAAAATATAAAACATAACATGAACAACATAAAAAACATCAGAATAAAAGTTATAGCAATTTAAAACAAAAGCAAGGACAAATGAAAAGTACCAACAAGATGGAGACAAGATCTGGACTAACTTCATTTTTTTTTTAAATAGAGATGCGAACACGGAATACGTATACGAATACAGGTGTTTTGGCCTTTTAATGTCACAATAAGACTATCTATCAGTTATTAACAACCTGTTGATAATCTGTACGCAAAAAAAATAGATCACAAACCTCAAACAGACGCGTTGGTATTGTAAAAAATACAACAGCACAAGCTGATCTCAAAATAGATCTCAGACAATATAAAAAATGGATAAGGTGTTTTCCTTCTTTCGCAAAGTCAATTCCTATTTCATGTTTTTCACAAGCTTGCCAGAGAGGCGAACCCAAAGATTCTATTCCAATTCTCAAAACATTATTATTTCCCCCGGGATTTGATTTGTGAAAGCCACCTTTCTGAATCTCATCTTTA
Organism: Agrypnia vestita; assembly: GCA_016648135.1. Classification (NCBI taxonomy): domain Eukaryota; kingdom Metazoa; phylum Arthropoda; class Insecta; order Trichoptera; family Phryganeidae; genus Agrypnia; species Agrypnia vestita. The sequence continues at coordinate 13,227 of JADDOH010016446.1, forward strand.
ATGAACACCAGAAGATCACGGTAAGCTGCATTTTCATTACCTTTAAAATAATGGCAATTATTAATATTATGTCAAATGTTTAATAAATAATATCAAGAAGTATAATTGCTATTAACTTAATTATTAAGCGTACTCACAACCAGAATCCAGTAACATTTTCTTAGGAAATTTCCATAATTTTTTAGAACAGTTATCTAATAAATCGCTATCCATTTTCTTGCTTAAGTCATAGTAGTGGCCAAATTGTAATTTAGCTCCTAGAGTAGAATCCACAGTAGAAAGATTTTTGTATCTCCATGCTATTTTAATGTCTTCACTGTCGTCACTTTGAACATGTTTAGGTGCATCAGATTCTATGATTGTTGGTGGAGGCAATTCTGAAATCTATAACTTAAATTATAAAAATACTATTCCAACAGTTTTACCAACAGTAATTTTTTATTGTTATTTTACTTTATTTTATTATATTACATATAAATTCGCCATAATTTGAAATTTTTAAAACCCACAGGTCCCAAAATGTTAATTTCACAGTAGGTTAACCCCTAAAAATACCTAACTAACCATCACATAGTTTTTTTTCCGCAGGGGTAGGCAGAGAGCATTGATCGCCACACTCTCCTATCCTGGCACACCACTTTTGCACATTCACCACACCACATTCATGAACCTTCTCATACAGGTTCTACAGTTGTTGCGGCTTTCAACAGGGCCATCCTCAAATACTTGAAGTTAACCCCGACAACCCCGTTAATTCGAAATTATTTTTACCCGCTTGCACCGTAAATCAATACATTTTGATTCACATAATTAAAAAAAAAAATTAATTTGACAAATTAGAAAAAATATTTTGATTTTTTCACATGTGTAACATAAATGTCGTGATCTTTATATTAGCATAATAAATATTGCATTTTTGAAATGATTTCTTGAAAAATGCAAAAATACAGACTATTCCACAAAATTGAAGGCTTTTTTCATGAGATTTGTGATTTTTGGCAAACTTTGCGATAGCATCGTGATTTTTTTTTAACCTTGAATTTTGGATTAATGGGGTTCCGCATAATTCGAAATAATTTCTTGAGTCCCTCGAATTTGGAATTGACGAGGTTCTACTGTATTGTTATTATGTATATTTTGTTATTTTATCAGTGCTATGCAGTCTCTGATTTTATGATCACCATTCTGCCTTGATGAAAATTTTAAAAACGTTATACTTAACTATTTTCTCAGGTTCTGTATCCAATGAAGCCAATAATATAGACTGCTTGCTGACTATTCCTTCAGCTAAGAAATATTTCAGCATAACCTTAGAATAATTAGCGTACTCATCTTCTTCTGTAAAATTAAATCAAAAATATTTAAAATTACTTCAAATTTGAAGATAATTCACAATTAAATAACTTTGGACACTTTCAACTAACTTCAATATCACACCGTTTCCTAGAAACGATAGAATGCCACACACTTCTGTCCTGGCACACCAATTTGCCTCATCCACTTTCATAGATTTTCTCATGTACACTCTTCGAAGCTTCTGACAGGACCGTCTCTATTTGATCATGCTAGGTCTTTCATGGACTCCCTCCTCTGTTTCTACCACCTTAAACAATCCCCACATAAATTTTCTTTACTTTTCTTCCCTCGCTCATCTGTTCCACATGGCCAAACCATCTCAACGATCCTTTCTTTATTCTATCAATTAGTTTCAACATTATCTATTACTTTCAACATTACTTCAATGCAGAGTATTTGGATACCATTCAGAAATATATATAAGGGCAGTTTGACAGGAGAATGGCTTTTCGACGGTTGGCAACACTTTTGCTACGGTGATTACATTGCTGACTTCTGCCATTTTTGGAAGATAGTTTATATTTTGCTGTTCTTTTTTATCCATAAATATGATGTTGAATGTCCAGGGCCGTCATTTACCATAACTACTCTCGAAATGGTTAATAGAGCCAATGCTCCATGTAATTAGCGATTGTCAATCGAAAGTGCGTATCATAGCTAATGCAGCAAACATCTCAACCGAATGTGTACTCAATACTTTGCATGAACATTTATAATATGCAAAATCAATTCGCTAGATGGTTGCTGCGTTAGTTTATGCTGATCAAATGTGATCTTGCATTCCAATTTCAAATTAATGTTTTTTAAAATAAAACACAAATTACTTTGTTTGCACAAAACATATCGATTGTATATCTAATAAAGTGGTGAAGACAAAGTAATTTATGTTTTATTTTATTTTAATAATAATTTCACCATAAAGTTTTAACCTTCATTCAGAAGATAAAATATTCATCAAACAATTAATGTTTTTTAATGTTTAAACGTAATTCAAGAGAATATTTTCATCAATATGTCACAATGGAAGAATTTTGGATACATCATTATACTTATAGAGACAAAAACACAATTTAAAAAATGAATTTTCCCGATGAGAGGCTATTAACGGGTTATATACAGTTAGAATTTTCAAAAAATCGATTTTTTTTATTTCAATTTTGTAATGTACACATATTTAAGTAAACACACAGAAAATTTCAAGTCAATCCGGCGATTATTTTCAAAGTTACGCACATATTTGTAATCACGTATCGGGGCGTTCGCGAGGCCGGCGCGCCAGCGCTCACCTAGAGCGCTGTACCTTTTATTTGTACCTACCTATTGTAAACGCTGTACCTTTTATTTACCTGTAAATGTTCCCTTCTAATGTGTTCAGATGACTAAAGTGAAAGTATGGCCCTGGAATAGACGACTCGATGTAAGTTGAAAAAAAAAGTTTTTTACTCTGTGTAAAGCGCTTTTGAAATTTTGAAGGCGTTTTTCTCAAATCTGTCTCTTTAAGATTACTTAACCCTAAACAAACACCCATTTTTAAGAGTTTCCGAAAGATTACTTTCAAATGGTTTGAAAAAATTGGAAACTCCCTGGCCTAGTGTGTAGAATTGAGAGAGTTCTGTTGCAAAATAAAAGCAATTTTTTACGTAAAATAAGTTTTTTATTTTAAGTCACTCTGCTGTAAAAACACCCTCGGAGTGTTATATCTTTTTAATAAACTATAATCAAAACTATAAGATTATAAATGTAACAAAACAAAAAATTTGATGATAGGGCACAGTAAAAATATTCAAATAAACATACCTAACATGAAGATGCTCCCGATAGAAAATCCACCACCTGAAAAAGAATTAAAATATTATATAGTAAAAATACTAACTAATTTATCATCATGTCATTTCCAGCCGAGGTACATTGGTAGACAGGTTAGAACTCCACACTCTTCCGCCTTAGCACCACTACTCTCGCCTCATCCACTTTCATACATACATTTTCTCATGACAAAAATAATATCAAGTTAACTTAATAAAATTTGTGAAATTCCTCTACAAAATAAGCAATGCATAAATTATGTTTTTTTAACTCTTTAACAGGCCAGGAGGCCCAATTACAGAAACGAAACACATCACAAAACACCCAGGCTTGAGTAAATCACGTAGATTAAGTGTGACCTCACCGGGAATCGAGCCTGGAACCCTCGGTGTAATAAGCCAGTGTCATGTCCACTGGGCTACAAGTGCCAGCATAATTATTATCAACACAAATAATTAAAGAATACATATATAACCCCCGACCCTACTGGGACAAGGGGATGAAGATGACAATGATACATATGTAAATAAAACAAACTAACTAAACATCATGGCATTTTCCGGAGGGGTAAGCAAAGAGGATAGAATGCCACACTCTTCTGTGTTGGCATACTGCTTCTGCCGTATTCATTTTCATACATTTTCTCATGCACGCTTTCCGGTTGATGAACCTTTCAACAGGGCCATCTTCCAATATTTGGTTTACCTTTCTATATTCTATCTACCATATGTACTACATTCACTTCTAATTCATTCATTCACCACTCTATTGTATAAACACAATACACTTAAACCTAAGTGACCGCATTCAGTCTACTTTAATTTTTTTCTTTGCCAATATTTCCATACATCAGAGTTGTAGCCAGAACTCCATTATGCACCGCTGGTCTTGGTTTCTTTAACAGACTCTTATTGGCCATAATTCGTTCAGACAACCGTTTACTTTGTTTCCTGCGGTCACTCTCTTTTCAATATTCTCAACCTTCGTCTCTAGTAAACATAATATCCATAAACACAAACTCCTTCACTAGAAACAATGAATGAGTTTGTGTTAGATTATCCAGTAGCTTCATTACTTACCACTACACCACACTTAGTCACTCTTTCGTCTCTCTGGAACACCATCACTTTGGATTTGCTAACATTCATAAAAAGTTCACTCTCCACGCATACATCGGACATTCAAGCCAGCAGGCAGTGCAGATCAGATTCTTTATTACCATCATCTGCCCACAGTAGGCGAGATGTGGTGAACCCGTCCATTCTTGTTCCTACTTCTAATTCCTACAGTTCTTTCATACAATTATCTGTGTAGAGTTTAAAAAGTCATAGAAAAGTTACGCATCCCTGTTTGACATTTGTAATATCAAACCATAATGTAATAAAACTATACATTATATTTTCTATGAAATTGCCATTTCATGTAGAAAAATTCAAGCAATTTTTTTAATGAAAAGAATACAAGGTATCTCATAGCTAGTATCAAAAACTTTACCGGTGGATTCCTGCCTTGATAATGAGTCGAAAATGTTCAAACTACCATGATTTATAAAATTTTAATATTTCTCACTTATTTTTTGCAAAAAGTTGAACTATCAATACAATAATTTATACCGATTACGAAAAATTCATTCGCTTTAATAAAACTCAAATAAAGTGATAATAAAAACCTTTTTAAAAATATATATTCAATTTTTGCTTTGTTTATCTGTTAAACTGTGTTTATCATTTTATTTGACTTGTATTAAAGCTAGTGATGCAACAAATACAACTTTCACGAATACGAACACGAATATCAAGCCTACTATTCTGCGAATACGAATACGAATAATTTAACAAGATAATAAATAACACATCACTGTTCCTTTTCCACTAAGAGATTTAATAATTAAAATTTACCACTGGCAAATTTTTTTTTTTTTTTTTTTATATATTTATTAATTTTTTTAAAAATATTTATTACATTAAACATATGCCAAACTGCACAGCAGTTTTACGGCACAATGTTCACAAAGCACATCATTTCTTTTATCCGTTTGTACATTCCCAGCGGTCGAAAATAAATATCACTTTCCACGCTTACGAGAGGTCATGTTATTAGATTTAATGTGAAATTATTTTATAAGAGTTAAGACTTTTACACACAACGGAAATAAAATGCAATGAACAATACATATTACAAAACAAAAACTATATGAAATGAGCACCTAACCTTATTAATAACCCAACAAAACTAGATGAAAGAACTCATGTTATGCTGTGAAACAAGTAATTGACAACTTGAGAACTCAACAAATACATTCATTCAATGTTAGGGGAATCCCCGAATAATAGAGTGCGTAGGTGTGTTTAGATACACGGTGCACAACCAAACTGTAATTTACGTAGCGTTCAATTATAAATAGTTTATTTTTAATATTCGTGATGATATTAGGCGAATACGAATATTCAGTAAATATCTACTATTCGGTGAATACGAAAATTCGTATTCGTATTCATTGCATCACTAATTAAAGCGAATGAATTTTCCATAAACAATATAAGTTACTGTAATGATAGTTCAACTTTTTGCAAAAAATAAGTAATATTGAAAACAAATTGCAAACTTTGATGTTGCTTATCTCCATAACTATTGATATAAGTTCAAGGTTGCTTGAGCATTTTCGACTCATTATTAACTTATAATATAACTTATATAAGTTATATATACCTAACTCATATATAGAATTATTAATATGGTTCTTAAATTCTTTACGAAAAATAATAATTCGACTCAAATAATATATGAGCATTTGTCAAAAGTTGAAATAAGTAAACATTTTGACACAGATAGTAGTTTCGCAGCGACGCCTAGGTATTCCGCTGGCACTCGAAATTGGAGAATATATGACCATATCAGGCACGTGCAGTGGGAATAAGAAGCATGACTTTTATTTAACCGTATATCTGGGAAAAAATATTGAAATTAAATAGTTATCTGGCAGAATATTATGAAATGTTAAAATCTGAATAATATGTTAATTTTTGTGATTTGAATATTCCGAGATATATTTCTTATTTCGGTTTCTTTTCAAAATATATGCTCAGGAAAAAGTCATGCTTGTTGTTCCCACTGCATGCCCCTGGTAAATATGTGATGAAAGTGCAATGTTTATTCGATTTATGTTCAGACAGCATCTCGCTCACGTCTCGAAAGGGCATGATCTATCAACACACATTTCAGTCTGCGAAACGGATTAGTCTTAAGAACAAATTAAAAAAATAATGAATAAGTAATGTTTATTATTTATTATTTATACAGATAAAATACTTCTTTTCATTGTGTGTTATACATTGTTAAGAAATATTCATTTGTCTTCTCAAAATAGACACGTAAAGCTGCAGAATCAGAGACCGCGCACGACTGCTTATGTTCGACGCAAGGGTGCGACCGTGGTAGAGATACAACATTGAATTAGCTTTCTTTGTAATTGTAGTTATATGCTCACTCCATTTGAGGTTGTGTGATACTGTTATACCGAGATCTTTTTATTTCTTTACCAGTTTTAGTTGTGTTTGTCCCAATTTATAAGACTGTTGAGGATTGTTTTTACCAACGTGCATAACCGTGCACTTGTCTTTGTTAAGGTTGAGAAGCCATTTTCTAGTCCATTGTATTATCCGCTCTAAGTCCTTATGAAGGTTGTCGTTGTCATTGATTGCATTAGCATAAAGTTTGGTATCATCTGCGAAAAAGCTTGCTGTCAAAGAAATTTCAGACAAAAAATCAGCTATGTAGATGGTAAATAGGATGGGACCCAGCACAGATCCTTGTGGGACTCCATTGGTCACATCACGTTTCTCAGACACCTTATTACCCACTCTGACTTGAAATTTACGTTGTTTTAAAAATGCCTTAATCCATCTGTATAGTTTCCCTTGCTTCCAATGTGATCTAGCTTTACAAGTAAGTAGTTTGTTTAGCGGCATTTATTATGTATTACCACTGTTCTCGGAAAACAGTCAAATGGCTAAATGCAAGATAATGATCCCATTGCATATACAACGAAAATGAGTATTTCACTATATTATTGAACGTGGTAATAACAAAATGAAAGATAATTTACGTTTAAATAGTAAGTATTTAATAAGATATTACACTTTAAAGTTTCAAAAAATTCACTGCATATTTTGACATTTCATAGGCAATATATGAGGTTAGGTTAGGTTATTAGGTTAGGTTTGGTTAGGTTATTAGGTTTGGTTAGGTTAGGTTATTAAGTTTGGTTTGTTTAATTTAGATTACAATTATATTAGTTAGATTAAATTAACAGGACATTAAATTATATAGTGAAATACTTATTTTCATTGTATATGCAATGGGACCATTATCTTGGATTATTCCCAGTCAAATATCGCAAGGTCTCTTTCCACTTGATGGATCTTTAACTGCTCAATGCATTTGCTGTATTTCGTAACAAAACGAAAAAAACCCATCACAAATGGCGACTTCCAGCTAAATGTCATTGAGCAGTTGATAAGCATCTACAGTGTTTTTTGTGTGCGCGGCACAAAAACAACGGAAAGAACCAAGATTTATGTGTAAACAGTGCGATGTTCCGTTGTGGGTATTGCCATGCAACGAAATATACCACACAGAAGACTATTGGGAAGGCATACAATAATAACGGTAGTGTTATCTCTAATAAATAAAAAATAAAAATAATAAAATATATATATATTCTTATACTACGATAGATTATTTATAGTGGATGGGCGTTGAATAATGGACGGACTGTGTGACATCAGACCGTTGAGGTGCACGAGCGTCGACCGTTAACGTTTATATCGCCTGGACTAGTTTGACCTTCCGTAGACGGTGGACACGACGCGCGTGGTCGGTGCTGACGATTTGAAGATAACGCAATGCAAGCAACGACGGAGCAAGACAAAACGATCTCCGTTTATTTCTCTCTCATCTCTCGCTGTCGACTTTTAGATGCCATAGACCGCTCGACGGGTAATTTCATTTCAACTCTAAAGTACACTACCATAGAATGCAGATCTGTGTACACGAACTATGACTAGAGATTTGAAATTTGAATGCATGCGTAGGGCGAGATAGGCTTAATAAGCTATTATCTATTATTTTTTTACTTGATTTTTTGTGATGTCACGTGCGACGATTCGGTGAATTCCCAATTTTACGCTGTATAAAATAAACAATTCTGTTTAATT
>JADDOH010016447.1:0-20597 GCA_016648135.1 Agrypnia vestita
TCCAGGGCAGTGCGGAACAGCTCTTCCACGCTTCTTATCCCGGTCCGCTCTCGGATGTTTCCAAGCCAGGAATGCCGCCTCCTTCCGACCCCTCTGCGACCCTCAATCTTCCCCTTCATGACGAGCTGAAGGATGGAGTATTTTTCGCCTCTCATTATATGACCAAAATATGAAATTTTACGGAGCTTTACTATGTTGAGTAACTGTCTGTTTGTATTTGCTCTACGTAAAACTTCATCATTACTAGTCATGTCAGTCCAAGATATCCTTAACATTTTACGATGTATCCACATTTCGAACGCCTCTAGGCGATTTAGAGTAGTCACCTTCAGCGTCCATGCTTCAACACCGTAAAGTAGAACTGACCATACATAGCATTTGATCAATCTCTGTCTAAGCTTCAAGTTTAAGTCGTCATTACAGAATAGACTTTTCATCTTATTAAAAGACGCACGGGCTGTCTCTATTCTGCATTTGATCTCCGTATCAGGGTCCAGATTGTCAGTAACACTACACAAAGGCTAAAGTATAAATAAATATAGGGAATCAGGTCACGTCGACGCAAGTAGGTCCGAGTTTTGAATCTCCTCAGTGTATAGACTTGTTGTGTGTTTATATATTAATTATTATTTGTCATGGAAGTGCTTTTCCTTGTTTACACGCAATGTTTTATTTTGTTGTGCTTACTGGACCCAATACCGTATTGCAATTAATGGTCCAGTCAGTGTCGACAAAAAAATTGTGCCATGTAGTCATGTATGTGGATTAAGCAGGATTTTTTTTACTATGGAAATATTACTAGGCTAGGTTAAACAATAAGGTTAACAGACTATGAATGAGAAATACTGCGATCTTCAATGACCTTGTTAAATCGCCTCAGACGGCGCTGCGTATACATAACTGTAATACTCTTGTTTCGGGATGAGGAAGCTCCAAGTAAAGACTTTGTTCTCGTAAGTATTTATTCGGTGACAATAACGGCTTAGACAAACGTTTGTACAGTAAGATGCGGTCTGAATAACAATGGTAGTAAAAGAGAGAGCGACTCGACATTCACGCACCCTTTTATACATTCTCTCTCTCTGTCATGCAGTCTCTTTCTGGCGTCGCGACATACGTTCCTCAGATCTATTACAATAACGAAATCGCACACGAAGAGGGGAAGTCGGATTTTCACCATCGGATAGGGCGGATCTCCGTTGCGCACCCACAGACTTTCTTTGTTATTTTAAAATATATACTTTCTCTTGCTCCCAGAGCTTCTCTTTGGTTAAAATTATGATCCACACGTAATAGTAAACACTCTTTCATTCCGCGCATCAACATTGCTTCACTAAATAACTATCTTTTCAGTCTGCTACTGCGAAGAGACGTCAGGGCAAGTATTAAAAAAATATTAATAACATGTATATTTTTACTATTTTCAAACTAAGCTAAGCATGTACTATGTACATAAAAAATACTATATAAGTGGTCTTCTGGAACCATCTCTTACTCCCAACCAACTGGATCATTAAGCGAGAGTCTTAAGGCTGGACATTCACTGCAAAAGCATATTTCGGCGTTTTTTTTTTTACAAAAATGTTGGTTTTTATTATTCATTTATATAAGAATGTATACTCTAGACTGTATTTTTTTAGGGCACTGATTTAGATAAAACCTTTGTTATTATATAAAAGTAATAAACTGGACATGACGTAATTATAAAACAGAATTCCGTTCCCAGCGGCGTCATTTATTAGCGTATTTCATACTTTGGAATTTTTATTTTTAAATATTAATTAAGGTATTTTTATTTAAAAAAAAACCTATCTTATAGTGAGTAAAGCCTCAAAATACGAGAATAAATAGAATATACTGTTTAAAATCATATTTTAATATGAATAAAAAGCGTTTTAAAATGAAGAAAAAACGTAAAAATTTCTTGCAAATTTAAAACATTATAACATTATTAATTTTGAATATTTCTCGATTTCCTGAGTAAAAGTTCTAGACAATGAAGTACACTTTATACGTATATAAAAACACATTATGCGTACATATAAATATTCATTAAAAATTAGCGCCATCTAGGACACTAAAAACGATGTTTTGGCCGCGGCCTGTCGATGAATGCTTATATTTTATTAATTATTATAAATAATGTTCAGTTTATTACTTTTATATAAAAAGAAAGATTTTTTCTAAGTTATTGCAGTCTAGAGTATACATTCTGATATAAATGAATAATAAAAACCCACATTTTCGTAAAAAAAAACGCCGAAATATGCATTTGCAGTGAATGTGCCGCCTTAACCAACAAGCTACTCATCGCTAGCACGCTAATTCATTAGCTATACTTATGTGCGCACCTATCGGAGAAGATTTATAACACTGCAAATGTAGAAAGCCACTTGTTTTATGGTGCAGCACTATTTTTGCCCCACAACATTGCAAAGAACGGAAGGACGGCACCTCTCGGTGCTGGATCTTGTACAAAGTTCTCGGCAGTCTCGTAAAAATGAATGCACTCTTTACTCACTGCAGGCGCAAGATACTGGGGGAGGATCCAACCCGACTGGACCGCATTGCAGAATAAAATTTTAAACTATATTTAAGCATCAAAATTATTTTATTTTAAAAACATCATCATCATCATCATTCTTGGCACTATAACCCTTGGTGGGTCTTGGCCTCCTTAACTCCTGTGTGTCGGTGATGTAACGTAGGTCTACCTGTCATACAAAATATGAAATATCTATCTTATTTACGAAAACTAAATCGTCACATTTTTTGTAATCATCGAATAGACATTTTCACACCAAAATTACTAAATTAAACTGTTAGGAATGTACGGATTTTTTAATTAAAAAATATTTATTCATTACTCTCGTATTTTCGGCCAGTGTGCAAGAGAGAGCAGAATATTGTACATCGCAGTTAAATCGAGAAAGAAAGAGCACGATAATATCATACATTTCATGTAGGACAGATATGGCGGTTGCTTGGGTTTCGGCGAAAGCAAAACAATATAGAAAGAGTACGATAGAGTACGGGTAACATGTGTTAGACAAAGACGGAGTGCAGGCGACTAAGGCCCGGTTGTTTCAAGTTCGATCAAAGTAAGCGTTCTTTTAAAGCATAGATTTTTACGTTCTCCACCAATCAGACGATCCGTTTTCGTAAAAATCTATGCTTTGATCGACCGCTTACTTTGATCCAACTTGAAACAACCGGCCCTGAAGCGAGCTGGCGACCGCTTCGTTGTATTCAGTTGCCAATGAAACATCGGCGGAAGCGCACGCAAATTTGATTTGTCATACTTTTATAATAATTTGCTAAAATAATGCAAATATCTACGTTTACCTTACATAATTATATAAAGGGACCTTTTAAAAGTCTTATCTGTATCGTATTTATGTATATTTTATCACATATTAAAAACTATGCCGATTTTTAATCAGGTAACGCTGTGTTACTCCACCGTCCCCAAAGTTTTTTTTTAGTACAGTCTTTTAAGAGTTAATAATCTTCCTCCACTCATCTTGGTCTAGTGCCAGCTCTCTCCAGTTCCGAAGCTGTAGCAGAGATGTCTTTGAGGACGTTGTCACTCCATCTCAATTTAGGCCTTCCTAAGCTCCTTTGCCCTATTGTTCGCCTCGAGTTCAGCAAGGACTTTAGTGCTTGATGCTCGGACATTCTCTCCGCATGACCCAGCCACCGAAGTCTTCCCAGTTTTATAAATTTTGTGACGTTTGGCTCCCTAAATAATTTTAATAACATACTTCTAATAAAATAACTCTATAAACTTCTGGCAAATAAAAATATTCTCTCAGATTGTTAAATGTGTTGAAATGAATTAATTTAATTTATATTTTTCTCTATATGCATATACGTATAGATAAAATTTCTACTTAATTTACAATTAGCTACATTTATTTATATATATTTGGATTTCAAATAGAGCGCCATTTGTCTCAAGGGTACTTTTTTTAGACATAAGCATTATTATTTGACATTCAACTTACTGGTTAAAGAACTTATTTAGTATTATTCATGATTATACACTGGATGACATGCAAAAAAATGAAAAATGTTTTCGTGCATACATGGATAGGGGATATTTGATACTCTTGTAACAGTCTTAATAAGTTTTTTATGATTGTCTATATAGCTGTATCTTGTTTTTTTGAGCTGTTGCTGTTTTGTTTGTAGTTTATTTCATAACTTTGTGCCAGTCACTGCCAATTCATCTTTTTCACTTTACTACCACGTTAGATGATTACTACACTTAGATGATTACAAGACTTTATTAACAGTGAATGGACACTCATCGCAATCCCAGGACCGTTTTATGAGCGAAAGCTCCCATATCGGTCCTACTCATACGTCGTCAGGTTGACAATTTTTACTATAAAGGCCATCTCCATGTCACGTCGTGTAAAGGGCGACTGCGATCCGGAGAGACCTGACCATAACATTTAGCAAACGTGTAAATAGAAAATTCATTTAAAATACAACAATAGATCATGGTAAAAGAGTAAATATAGAATTCGGGTGGGAAGGAGGACAGTGAGGGGACGTCTGGGGAAAGAGCACACTCCCTAATAGGGATGGACAAGACAAGATCACACTTAAAGGCGGAGTTCAAGTCCGAGCACCACGGGTCCACAGTCTACGGAGAAATTACCCACGAAGCAGCTCCTTGAGACTTTATTAACATTGAAGGTGACCCACTACATACCCTGGGCTGTTTTATGCGCCGAAGCGTCCATATCAGCCTAACACATTCGCCGCCTGGTTGGCATTATTTTATGTTAAAGCGTCCTCTCCACCCGGCCTTGCGTCCCAGCATTACAAGAACCAAGACCAGGCGAGACTTTAGCGAGAAGACTTTATTAACAGTATCAGATTATATATCTGAAAACTATATCGATTAAATGATTCGATGGCTCTATTTATCAGGGTTCTGCGCCACCTTGCTGCGGCCGCTGTCACTCGAGTGCGCGCGCAGCATCTCCCAAGAGAGAATGGGACGGCTACTTACCCGATACTTATACTACATCTTTTCTTTCGATTCTATATTAAAAAAAAATGAATGAAACACAGGGAGGTGAACATTATAAATAAATATTGATATAAAAAATATTTCGTCGTATGCGCTGCAGCCCTGAGTCAATTTCCGTTGTGACGTCAGAATTTTAGAACGGCTGCTAAAATATGAGTCTAGGTGGCGCACGGTATCGGTGAAGTTTTGCTGTTCTTGGGCGATATTCTATTGTGCTGCCTCACAATATGTCAGCAGCTTTTAAAAGTCTCCGCGTATTGTGAAACTTTCAATGAATTTTGCAGGGAAATTTATTGAACTTTTAATAATAAACGAAATTAATACAGCACTAGATAAGAATGAAAATTTAAAAAATTGTTACACAACAAACGTAAACTTAAAAACCTAATCTAAAGAAATACAAAAGGAACAAAAAAAGTTTAAATATAAATGAATACAAGGAAAATATGTGTTATGTAATTTTAGATTAGATTAAAACTCGATGTTTTTTTTATATGTATTTTGGCACATTTATGTATGTTTATAGTACCATATATTGTAACGAGATGGTAGAAATATAAGAATTTATGCACTATCAAAATCTCTGAAACGCTCCACAAAACTCTGGAATTGACTGGGACAATATTGTAAACTATATAAAGGGATTAGCCGGCTACTGTGCAATCAGTGTGTGTCAGAGTTGACAGCGAATTATTAAAATAGAAAGTGACATCATACAGCATCTGTTGCTAGTGCGTGTGTGATTCCTGCCATAGAAAAGCAAAGAAGTACCTACCGGCGGGTGAGAAGTTATATTGTGCGAACCTGAGCGATTTAAATACGAAGTACCAGTAAATGAGAGACAAGTTATTCAGTAATGAATTACAAAATTGGCTCGGCCTGCTGTGAAAACGAGATGTAGATGTGATATTTTTTGTTGTGTTCCAGCTCATATATATTCCCCCTCTTACTTCTTATTCTTATACAAGTGGCTTACGCTGCATTATTTTCGTTTTGAGTATTGTGTCCTTAATCTAGTAACCTTCTCATTTGACCAGACTCAGCGATGTTATCCTCATCATTTGACCCACCTACCTAACTCATTTTGTCGACTAGACACTATTGCAGTACGAATTTGGGTCAAGTATGCACAACATCGAAATACTGTTGAGTCGGCATGAATCATCCCCCTACGTGTGTTATATGTACGCATTATTTAAAAAAAATATTATTAATAGTGAACTAATATATATATGCAAAGTTTTTATCATTATTTTAACATATACATAATAACCATGAATATACGTATTGTGGTCAAGAGGTGAGCGATCTCATTCATCTTCGAACTACAATATTACAATAGTTAGAAGAGTTGCTTTTAAAACTGAGAAATTAACACAAAAAAATAAAGACTTCACTAGGTAGCGACGATAAATGGAGATTTATTTTTTAGATTGGTTATTTAATCACATTTATTGTAGTTTATTTTATCCAAATACGATAATAAACAGCGAAGTTATTGACGGTAAAAAAATTGACCTTTCTTTTAGTCCCCCGATGTCGATCCTGAAAGAGTTTTTAAATTTATTTTTAATTAAATATTATGACATCATGGCGATGGAAGAGAAATTAAATAAAAAATTTATTCATCAAAAAATTACTGGACATGAATTTTACTGTTCGCTGTTTTCACTGTTTCGTAATTCAAATTCTTTTCATACTAGTCAATCTAAAATCTTCCGCTTGTCTCTGTTCTGATTCACGTCGTTTATATCACACTGATCACTATTGAATACTTTTTGCACGCCGGTAGATACTCTATTGTTTTATCCAACCAAGTGGTTCCAAGTGTTTAATGAAGTGACAGCTGGAAGGAGTGTCAAGAGATAATAAGGTTAGTCGAAACGTTCCCTTCCGTCTCGCAAATTACAGTCCACTCTCGTCTCGTCCCCCTTAACCTTACCTATTTTCCTAGTCCTATTTCCCTCCATTTATTATCCATTTTCACTAAAGTATGGATGGTCCCGGTCACACACAAATATATTGAGGGGAATGAAAAAATGATTTTAACTGCCACACAAGTACAAAAGCGTATGAATTTCAAGGTCAATCGATCAAGGATAGCCAGTGGCATTCCAAGGAGAATAGTTGAATTTGATTTTTGGTCATTACGTACGTAGGTACCATTTTTTCAATTGCTCGCACCGCTGAATACCTTTAAAGAGTCAACCTTCCAAGTAATCCAAGATAAAAACGCGAAAAAAAAATAAAAAAAAGCGAACACGCAATGTGCGACGGAATATTGTTAACACGGCTTTATAAGCAGGTTTTAACGATTCAATGATTAACAATTAATATATTTTAAGATTGTCCATTTCGGACAAATTTTGCGATAGGTTTATATCGAAATTTAATATTTCTTCGATAAAAAATTCTGAAAAATATTTTCCAAAGATTGCAAAAAATACTTCAACAGAAAGACTTTCACAAAAAGTTTCCACACGGTTAAAAACTATTTTTCAGAGTGAAACGAATCGTCGATTGAATTCGTCGTTGGAAAAAAAAAACGCTAAAAAGTTGAATTGAAGAAAATTGTTACGTAGTAAAATGAAAACCCACGTCAAATAACGATAGATTTTCCCCAGAAACGGCCTTTTATGGACCTTTATGATTTCCCCAAGGCCGGCGCGCGAATAATGAGCAAACATGATGGAAAATGCCGACATAATGAAATCTTTCCTGGCATTGAAGCGAGGACCCTCACTTCGCCTTTTGTTGTCCGGGGAATATGCGACCTTGACTTCTGACGGGGCCTGCAGGACATTCATGACGGTGTCCTCAACTTACCATGATGGAAAAAAAAACGTAGCTATGGTGTCCCGTGACTGTGGGAGACAAGTAAAACAAAAACGAGCGAGCCTTACAGTAGTCGCATGTGATGTGTAACATTTGACATCTCACAATTAAAAATATCAAAAGAGCAACAACAGAAATTAACATCTAAATTTAAAAAAGCTAATACCACAGTATACCCAGAACAGTAGTTTATCTCCGGCCTGTCGGCGAGTTATTAGCCTACTCTTGCATTGACGCTAGGGTTGTCACTTTATTTTTACTCCCTTTCTTTTAACTCGTAGCGTCTGAGATTCTGACGCATAAGGTAGACATGAAACCCGAAAATTTCTGTAATTAGTATACCTAGTTTCTGCACTTAAATTGCAAGAACGCTGATTAACATCGACGTAGACTTTTAAAAACTCACAGTCTTTGTGATAATCAACACACCTTTTTAGTAAAGCACCACAAACATAAAAAAGGCATTTTTTTCAGGAAGCGCATTTTTTTTCTAAAGCGGCGGCTGCGAGCGCGAATGGCACCGAAGGCACGGCCCTTACTGCCGCCGCCTTGTGCCCCCATATTCTGTGTCAATGTGTGCGTCACAGTGCGTGCGTACACGGCGCCGAGTACGCACGCACACATTCTAGGGTAACGGCCAGTTTGTATGAAGACGTATTACTGTTCTTAGTATACTGTGCTAATACCTATATATTTCTTAATTAGTAAACACAAGGAAAGATAATGTATGTGCTTTATTTATTATTGAATTTTGCCGCACTAGGTAGGACCGTATATAATAACGACATAGGCATTTTGTTTAGAAATGTGTTTGGCCAATTACATGTTGTTATTTATTTTCATAGATGGCGGTAGTATGCTTTGAACTTTGAATAAATATTTAAGAATGATCACAAAAATTACATAAAATTTGAGAATGTAAATCATTAAAAGTAGCTATTGTTTACATTAATGTAAAAAAAAAGTATTTATTGAATAGTTTCGAAGATATAAGCCAAAATATATCAAAGTTACAACATCCACATGCTTGACACCAGCCACGTAATATTTTCCGTCCTTTTTCACAAAATCACTGCCACAGATTGCAGGAAAGCGAGAGGAAAGATGTTACACATCAAAAAACTCTCCAAATCAACAAAAGTTTTATTTTTTTCCCAAAAATTCACTGATACCTTAACTAGAGCACTTTTCTTAAATTCACAGTCACTAAATGTTTCTAGATTATTTCACATACTTACTATCCAATTCTTTATTCGCTCTAATTATCTCTAGTCACTCGTCTGTGGAACATTTTTTGGTACGCTGTTTATATCGCATCGACCACTTTCAAGAATATTCGGTTCAACTTTGTACGTCGGTGCTTGCCCGAGTATCTGTCATTCGCACATGCATGCGCTGGTCACAATGCTTCGCTGGTTTTATCGCTGATAATGTCGCACTCGTCAGACGTCGCATGCTTGCTTCAACCATTTTATACGAAATATATTGGTTTCTGAATGTTTGAGATCGTTTTACACATTGATAGTATTCCCTCTACATTTACAGTGTTTATGAGAATGTTCCAGTCGATTCCAGAGTATTGGAGAGATTTTTATAGTGTAATGATCCTGATAGATGGTAGGGCATCGCGACCTTGATACATTTAATAATAATTTAGTATAGCTCCTGGTCCGGCACCAGAGTTAGACATCCCATGGGGTGTGTGTTGAATATATAAGGCGAAGCAAATCTATAATACAAATCATTCCATTGCAAATCAATGTAAATCATATTCTTTTCACGGCTAACGATGTAAGATGACCCTAATGTGGGTCCTACTAAATAATGAAGGTTAGTAAGTAGCAAACCGTCGCGTTCAAAATACAATATATTGGATTATCAAATATTTCATTATTCTTATATGTGAGCGCGTGCGATTGAGCGACAGGATGCAACCGGTCGACTTCAACCATATGATGTAGCGATACAGTTGTTAAAAATTAAATATTCAATACAGAAATATTACTACTACTAAAATTCAACTTTTCATATGAAATAATGTTCTATACTATCAGAAATTGTTCTATACGATAAATTAACTAAAAATACGTATTAACTGAAATATTTCTAACATCTTGGGTTCGCACACTATATTGATAATACCTAATGCCCTTCGCATTTACTAAATGTATTACCTAAATAACCACAGCTATACCATCCTGTCCGTCAGGGACGAAACATAAAACACAGTTATATTTCTAAAATTGCTACCTCTTACGCGACAAAAATACCTATTACAGTCGGGCTATGAATATGAACTATCTCCGCCTCATAATGGCGCCTGGTACCAATACTAAAACCTTTACTAGAAATAATAAATGCGAATAAATCTCGATAAATATAATATATACTATTCGTAATACGTCGTTGAATTGGCACATGATTCGTCTAATGGATGAAGGACCCCGTTGTGTATCGTAATAACTTCAAATTCTTTTATAGGAGCAGTGTGGAAACAATTGCATAATATTACGTAATAAAAACATCTAACGAACCTAATAATCTATACATTTATGTTACAATAAAATACGTTCACCAGAAGAATTCGTGTATTAGAAATAAAACATTTTCGATTTGAGACAAACCAGTAAAATCGTTCGAACGGCGCAAAGGGAAAAATTCACACATATTAAATAACACTGAAATTAATAATTATAAACACTTTGTATTAGCAAATTCTTACCTTGAATGGTTTCGTTCTAGACGTGCATGAACCTGTTCATATTAATTCCATGGGAAAATAATACATATATTTTCTATCTACGAAATAAGACATTTTTGAAGCAAAACTTCTTTATAAATAAGTAGATAAGGTCTCGGGGATGGTTTGTTCGAAAGGATTCTACAACAGCCCGTGAGTTTATATGAAATAATAGTTTCTTTGAATGCTAAGTTTTGGTTTTTTAAACCCTCAGCATCTCTGCTGAGAGGGGTTGAGGCTCCGCGCCCGCCTAAACCCGGTGGCCGACTTCCTAAGTGACTAAACGACCCCCCTTGTTCCTCCGGAACTTACTGCATCCCGAGACTCTATCTCTTCTTTACGAGATGTGATCCCGTGACGCCCCTCTTTTAGGCTTATAATTGAGAAGGCCGTACTCTTTTGGTACGAGTTTCTGATGATGTGTGTTGTCTTGAGGCGCCTTTCTTTTAGGCCGGTGTTTGAAGAATCATGTACTCTTTTGGTACGAATTGATGACGACATTAGCCTCCTTTGCGGGCATAGTCAGCGATGTTACAAATTATTGTGCAATCTCATTATGCCTTTTCAGAGCGGCGTCCCACGATTCTGCATCTTGCAACATTTACTTTGGACAAATGTTAGAGTGTTAGTAACATATTTATAATATCCCAGCTATTCCATATGAGTGAATGATTTTTATATTTATTCTGGCCCTGTCTTTCTTACAGAGGACGAAATAGAAGTTAACGTTTTCTATCAAGGTTTTACAGCATTCAAGCATGGAAATCCTTCCAAAGACATAGGGAACCTTTTTGTTGGTTTAAGTAGTTTGCGCCAGATGAGGTTAGGTGGTCGGTTTATTGACGACCCCGAGCAACAAGGAGGACCCCGCCTTTAAGGGGCCCTGCAGGGGCTTGTGCGGGTTCCACGCCCAAGTGCCGGCAATCATCCACCCCTCAGCCAGCTAGGCTAACATAAACCAGATATCCCCAATCTTTAGTTAGATCTCCCCATTCTGTCCTTTACTCGTCATTCTGAAGCCACTTATTAAGCTGAATATACCGAGGTACTCGATTCATAAAGAGTTAGTTGTAGACCGAGTGTAATGATTGCGCAATACCTACGCAATACAGTAATTATTATAATGCTACTAAGTAATTCATATAGAACTCCGTGTATTCAATTTTCAGCATAAACGGTATGAAATTCGCTTTGCATAAAAATACATCCGTTTGGAAGGAATTCTCGTACGATTTGAACCAATATCACACAAGCAATCGTGATATTTAATTACACAATTATTCCGAACTCAAATATTCCCAAAATAAATACATTTCGATAGTGAAAATAATTAACCGTAATAGATAATATAAATATGTTCCTTAGCTGTTACACAGTGGCGGTATGATCCTCTCTGGTACTGATGATTGGTAGATTCCTCCATACGTCCGGGCAGCAACTCCGTCCGCAAATGATGTTCTGGAACTCAGGGCTCCGTCGGTAGTCTGTTGGGCAGCGCTCCCGCTCGCAAGTCTGGTCTCGAACTGAAGGGGCTGAGTATATCGTGTTCGCTCCTTTTATAGTCTCGATTTCACCATACCTCTGAAATCCACGCTAGTGCAGTGACTCATCCTATGCGCGATGACCTCACCGCCGGCGCTCGCCATTGGCCGGATTCAGTCATCAGGACGGTCGCCTCCGGCTCAACCCGTCGAAAGGTAACGCGTGCCTGTGATTGGTCCGTTTCGTTAAAATAAGAGTAAAGCACTCGCTACACGCGAGACTTGCTGTTCCGTTTCATAAATAATAAAGGCTCGTTCGCACCTACTCACAAGGTCGAGTCTATTAGGATTGGCAAACAATATTAATTTAACACAGAATTATATCTATGGTATAATAAAGATCTAAGAAATATTACTTGTATAGCTGAATATTCAATATTTTGTTAGCCTCTTGTAATACATAGAATCTTAAGAAGAAATATATCAGGCTTTTACTTTTAAACGATTCCAAACAGAAGAAATATATTTTTGATGTCCATACTTGACTTTTTTGAATATTATTATCTTAAGATTTTCTAAATTTATTAAATCTATCTCTATGTCGACCATCACAGCTTCCCCCTTATTTAGAGAGAGGAATGATCTATCAGACCAAGCCTATCTGCTAAATAACCCAATAGGATAGTATATCTCGTGATACTTATCAAGAGTTTCTAAAATTCCTTTTAAAATAAATCGTTGTTCTTTCCTTTCCCCGCGTACTATATTTCTATTAGGGTAGAATTCCTTTTCAATGGAATCCTTTTTGCGTATTTAAAGCTACTGTAAACCATCTGTCTATCATTCAAATGAAAAGTGTACAACTAACATAAATATAAGATTTGAAAGCAAAAGGGACTGTATCTAATTTATTCAATTGACTGAAAAGGTTCGATTCTTCATAATCGATTGAATGCCTCAGTAATCTCATCATTGTGTCTGCTAACTACTCAAGCTCCATCCTGTTATCAACACTTAAAAGGAACACTCCTTCCCCCACTTTGTTATCCTCCTTGCTTCCCTTACAATGGTGCACTCCTAGTGTTCACCACCTCGCAACTCTATACTACTTTCCCCAGCATATACCTCCCTTCCCCCAGAATATACTCCCACTAACACTCCCCACATCCCCTTCAAGCTATACAAACCAACTCAACCGAGTAAATATTAACTGTATATTTCTCCTATGAAATGCGAGCTACGATAAATCTGAAGTTCCAGAATTATGTTAACCTACGAATTAATGTACAACCTATTCATATGAACTTAACAACCAGCTTCCTAATATATAGAGCGAACCCCTCGATCTCAAATATGTCCTGTACGTGAGTAAACATGATGACGATGATACTTGCTATCCACTCTAAAAAGAAAAAGTGCAGTCCGCCTCCAAATTTTCTAATGACTAGTCGCAAATGGACAAGTCCCTTCAATAACCGTTGGGCGTCGTTTCAACTAACTGTCCAGCTAACCCTCAAAAGAGATGCCCAAAGACGTTTGTTAAAGAAGTAGAGCTTCAACCATAACCCAGTTGTCAAGAAGGTTTCCAATAACTATTCCTTGCTATCCTACCCCGACAAGTGTTCACCATCTTGTAATACAATTCTTATTCCCCCTTCCCCCAAACTATACAACCTCTTCTATCTGAAACTCATATAGTCCTATTTTAACCGAGTGAATGGTCAACCGTATATTCCTACTATAATTGCAAACCGCGACAAAATGAACTCTAGTACCCCACCTGTGTTATGAACCTTATGCATATGCGCAGAACGTTTCCTATTATGTAGAATCAACCTATTGTCCCCAATATTCTACGTATACTGTAATGACTGCCACAATTTATTGTTGGTGTAATATGATGAAGAAGAGGAAGAAGAAGCTGCAAAGTAGTGGATGACAACAGAAGAAGAAGAAAATAAATCCATCGAAAGGCATAAGATAAAGAAGAAAAGTCACAACCGAGTGTAGTAGTAGATAAAGACGAAGAAGAAGAAGTCGAAAGATATAAAATTAGAAGAAGACGCGAATGTAGCAGTAGGTAAAGAACAAAAGAAGACGAAGAAAAGACGTAGGAAAACAGTCGAAAATTATAAGATAAACGGAAGAAGACGACATGAATGTAGTTATAGAAAAAGAAGAAGAAGAAGATGAAGAGAAGACGAAGAAAAACAGTTGATAAGTATAAGATAAACGGAAGAAGACGAAATGAATGTAGTTATAGGAAAAGAAGAAGAAGAAGAAGATGAAGAGAAGACGAAGAAAAACAGTTGATAAGTATAAGATAAACGGAAGAAGACGAAATGAATGTAGTTATAGGAAAAGAAGAAGAAGAAGAAAGAAAAGAGAAGAAAGAAGAAGAAAAGAAGAAGAAGAAGAAAATAATGTAGTAATAGGAAAAGAAGAAAGAAGAAGAAAAGGTAAAGAAGAAGAGAAGACGAAGAAAAGACGTAGAAAAACAGTCGAAAAGTTTAAGATAAATGGAAGGAGACGAAATGAATGTAGTAATAGAAAAAGAAGAAGAAGAAGAAAGTGGAGAAGCAGTCGAAAGATATACCATAAGACGAAAAAGTAGTTGCAAAGTATTGTAATAATTGCTATTTATAGAAGAGAAGGTATTTGAAAAGTAAAGCATAAACGGTATGTATTCAAAGAAGAAGAAGACTAGAGTGAACATAACCAATAAAAAAAAACCTTCGTACAGAAGAAGAAGAAGACGCTGTTGAAGTCAATATAACTAAAAGGGGGAAAGAAAGTATATATATATATATATATATACATATATATACATATAACCGATAGCATATACGAATAAGAAGAAGACGAAGAAGAAGTAGAGGAAGAAAAGGATAGGAACAACCTCTTCGATAATTATGGAACGTAAAAGTATATATATATAACTATTATCCATCTCAATTAACTTTCCAGCCAACCCTCAAGAGTGATATCTAAAGACGACGCATGTTTGTAGAAGAAGTGCATCCAGATGTCAAGAAAAGTTTCCCATAACTATTCCTTACTAACCTGTCTTCCCCCAGATTTTTAAGCGTTTGTCAAATAATCAGGCGCAAATCCTCCGTATAACTGTAATATTGTTCCTCCCAAAACTTATTGAAAACCTAAAACAACTTTATTAATATGTTCCGTATTCATCATCCCCATACTTATATGTAACATAACATTATAAAATTTTTAAGTGTTCCTTTAACAACGCGAACATGTTTAGCGAAGTACACTGTTACAAATCAGAAGAGGTGAACCCTAATATCTGTACTAGCTGTAGTAGTCATCACCAACACTGATATCCACAGAAGATGTATGTGTGTAACTGAATCAAGAATTCCTAACGTATAATTCGGTTTGCTATACGACTGGAATCTATTCAAGATCCAAACGTCCAACCTTTCTACCTCAATCTAAAAGTAATGGCCACGACGACGCATGAAGGTGGATGAAGCTAATGATTTCGTTATGCTACTACTATTTAATCTACTAAAAATCTATTTTCAAATTTTTTTTTTTTCAAAATGTTCCAGAAGAATTCAAAAGCTCTCCTGAAAAATTTCTTTTTTATTTTATTTTATCACTATTCAAAAGGATTTCTACATACACCCAATGTATAGTAAAAACAATAAATGCTTAATCAATCATAGCGTTACGACTTCTCAAAACTTGAAGAAACTCACATATCGTTAATTCCGGATTTACTTTTGTATTATTTCCAAGAAGATTGCGCCTAAAACTAAAACAACCCCAATATAGATACGTACGAAATTTGAAGTAGTGAGATGTAAACATTTAACAATTATCAACCCTGTATGTGAACCTTATGATCATTAAAGAAGCCAACTGTCCTTCTACCATATCTCATCTCTGTAGTCAAATAAGCTGTTGTTTATTTCTACTCTGCCTATAAATACGCTATATCAACGTATATTATAATATAATATATATTAATTAAGATAAAACAATTTCAATTAACGTTGCAATGAAGCGAAATAAAGGAATATATAAAAAAAACAAGTCCAATTTTAATTATTTGTTACTAAGAGAATATATATATTGCGCTCTCTATTACCGCTTCCTATAGACTAATACTAGCGAAGGCTCAAAACTTTCTCTGATTTCCGCTAGATGGCGGTAGTATGACCATTTTAATTCATATGCCAGGCCGTCTTGTAAATAAAAATGGAAGTAATTTTATTCTTGTAATTCAAATCAAAATAATTTTAGATCAAAACAAGAAACTCAAATAATTATTTCGTGCAACAATACGCGTCTGTGTTTATATTACGAACAAGTCTATCAATCCTGCATACAACAAAGAAATTATAATTAGTTTGAATAACCAGAACCGTATATAACTGTGTATAACAATTAAGAACACATTTAGATAATTAAAATAATTAAGGACCATAATAAATCAATGAAGGAAATTATTATTTTTTTTCAATTAATTAAGCAACATTGTAGATTGACATTTTATTTTTTTAGGACAATTTGTAATATAACACCTTGACGATAAAAAGGTATCTCCGAAACATGCACGTGAAAGTTATCAAATAATATAAGTAGATTTGTAAGAATACTATGAATACTATAATCAATTAATTTTTTGTGTAATTATTATCTGTAAAAATTTAGCTGAATTTAAAGATCTTTTTTTTTTCCAAATATAGAAACCCTTTTTAATATCCATAAGACAAATATATAACAAGTGTGGATTTATTTAATTTACATTAACCTTAATTTAATTAAAATTAATTTATATTAATTTTTAATTATGAAACCAGACGGATAGTTATTAAAATATTTTTTGCATTTGTATCATAAAAGTACATAACCGAAAGAGAAAAGTAAATATTATAAAACATCGGATTTATAATTTTTTTTATAAAATAAAATATATATCAAATGTTCACATGGCAAAATACGTTTAATATAATTCTTGTGTACCCCGTATACTAAAAGTTTTCGGTTTTATATCTTCTTTTCTTTTAGATTCATATATTCTCGTGTTTATATTTTCTACTAAATTGTTATCCGGTTTTTATATTTATTTTTACTTTTATATTTTTCTGCTATTATTATTAATTACTATTGCATAACTCGTAAGCGAAAATATTTGCCACTGAACAAATTTTATCTAGCGTGGGTTAATTATTAGTTTATATTAATATAAGAAATTAAATTAAAACCGAATTTTAAGCTATCATAAACCCTCCGTGGCGCGCGCTGAAATCTGTCGCGGTGATCTGCCCGCATTCCAAGTCTATATTTCTTTGCATTTCTTCGGGCGCGACCTGTCCATATCCGCGAAGCAAACAGTCTGTTCATATACGCCCGACCGCGATAGTCAAACTTATCAAACGCTAAATGCTCAAACGTCTTGGGTCTCTGCCGCATCTTCCACGCTTGGGCCGAAACCTGTCCGCTCGGGTTTTATAGGGAAACCGTCGCCGGTCTCTCTAACACGCAGCGCTCGCAAACCCGGCGGCTTTGGCCGTGTTCGGTGGTATATTTGCGAAACACAAACACAAACGCAATAATTAAAACCATTCAAATGTGAATCGTTTGAATCTCAACTACACATTTGTTACACTGCGATCGCAAATCCCGATGGCCCAGGCCGTGACAGTGGTATACTTGCGAGAAAACAAATGCAATAATTAAAACCTTTCAAATGTGATTCGTTTGAATCTCAACTACATATTTGTTATACTGCGATCCGCAAATCCCGATGGTCTTTTTTAGATTGTGACGGTGGCTTACTTGTGAGATCGCATTCAAACAATTATTAAAAATATTTTTCAAATGTGAATCATTTGAATTCAAACCAAATAAACAATGAATGAGTTATGAAATAAATCACAGATTCTATAAAATGGAGCAATTGTTTTACAGAGAAATAAGCATTCTAAAATCAAAGCCATGCTCAAAATTCAAATACATCTCAAGGACCAAAATTACTACAATAATTTTCGTTCACAAAATATTAAATAATAAAAATGCCAACTATCTATATGACAAACAACCTAAAGAAATTTCTAATACCTAGTATCACGTTTGTCTACAAATCTCAGTACGTGGTTCACATAAATGCTCAATCTTTTTTCTTTGATGTCACGGACCGTGGTCCGCAATTGTTTAAATAAAACCGCTTTTATAATCAAATATTTTCTTTCATTTATAATATTAACTAAACCAAAATGATTTTATTACTATGCAAATGAGTCCAACGAATACGCCCCTGTCTGGTCACCGGCACCACTGTGATGAAACAGGTAGATAGTGGGCATCCTAATCAAATCGAGCGGACTGTATTTAATGTCGAAATGATGTTCAATTAATATTATAAAGCATTTTATTGTATTTCAATATAAATCGTTCTCCTGGTCACGGTAAGCACTGTGATGATCCACAGAGTGGGTCCTCGTCAAATGACGGTATTTTCTAGAGATGTTTTCTGTTATATGAAAAATATTATACAGTCGTAAAATAGTTGACGCGAGTTGAATTTAAATTTTATCTACTATATTCAATTGATTTGCCAACTCCTGGCCGCGGCTAACAATGTGATGAATCCTATGGTGTGACCCGTCAAAAATACGTCGTGGTAAATAATATTAAATAATATAAATTTCATTGCAATAAATAAAGTCATTTGCTGTCTGATGTTAGCGAAAATAGTTGTATGGCGCGGGTGGCAACGGCTGAGGTCGACAGATACGCTGTAACTATAAAAGGATCGCGGAATAAAATATTATACCTTCTTGAAATATTATAAATAATGTATTCTATACAAAATTAATACTCTGCCTGTGCTAACTATACATTTAACTAAAATATATATTATTAACTGGAAATAATTATTCTGTGAAAATTGCGCTTTTGAATGCAATATTAACTAAAAATATTAACTAAAAATATTTCTAACATCTTGGGTTCACAGACGAAATTGACACTATATTGATAATACCTAATGCCCTTCGCATTTACTAAATGTATTACCTAAATAACCACAGCTATACCATCCTGTCCGTCAGGGACGAAACATAAAACACAGTTATATTTCTAAAATTGCTACCTCTTACGCGACAAAAATACCTATTACAGACGGGCTATGAATATGAACTATTTCCGCCTCATAATGGCGCCTGGAACCAATACTAAAAACCTCACTAGGAATAATAAATGCGACTAAATCTCGATAAATACAATATATACTATTCGTAATACGTCGTTGAATTGGCACATGATTCGTCTAATGGATGAAGGACCCCGTTGTGTATCGTAATAACTTCAAATTCTTTTATAGGAGCAGTGTGGAAACAATTGCATAATATTACGTAATAAAAACATCTAACGAACCTAATAATCTATACATTTATGTTACAATAAAATAAGTTCACCAGAAGAATTCGTGTATTAGAAATAAAACCTTTTCGATTTGAGACAAACCAGTAAAATCGTTCGAACGGCGCAAAGGGAAAAATTCACACATATTAAATAACACTGAAATTAATAATTATAAACACTTTGTATTAGCAAATTCTTACCTTGAATGGTTTCGTTCTAGACGTGCATGAACCTGTTCATATTAATTCCATGGAAAAATAATACATATATTTTCTATCTACGAAATAAGACATTTTTGAAGCAAAACTTCTTTATAAATAAGTAGATAAGGTCTCAAGGATGGTTTGTTCGAAAGGATTCTACAACAGCCCGTGAGTTTATATGAAATAATAGTTTCTTTGAATGCTAAGTTTTGGTTTTTTAAACCCTCAGCATCTCTGCTGAGAGGGGTTGAGGCTCCGCGCCCGCCTAAACCCGGTGGCCGACTTCCTAAGTGACTAAACGACCCCCCTTGTTCCTCCGGAACTTACTGCATCCCGAGACTCTATCTCTTCTTTACTAGATGTGATCCCGTGACGCCCTTCTTTTAGGCTTATAATTGAGAAGGCCGTACTCTTTTGGTACGAGTTTCTGATGATGTGTGTTGTCTTGAGGCGCCTTTCTTTTAGGCCGGTGTTTGAAGAATCATGTACTCTTTTGGTACGAATTGATGACGACATTAGCCTCCGTTGCGGGCATAGTCAGCGATGTTACAAATTATTGTGCAATCTCATTATGCCTTTTCAGAGCGGCGTCCCACGATTCTGCATCTTGCAACATTTACTTTGGACAAATGTTAGAGTGTTATTAACATATTTATAATATCCCAGCTATTCCATATGAGTGAATGATTTTTATATTTATTCTGGCCCTGTCTTTCTTACAGAGGACGAAATAGAAGTTAACGTTTTCTATCAAGGTTTTACAGCATTCAAGCATGAAAATCCTTCCAAAGACATAGGGAACCTTTTTGTTGGTTTAAGTAGTTTGCGCCAGATGAGGTTAGGTGGTCGGTTTATTTACGACCCCGAGCAACAAGGAGGACCCCGCCTTTAAG
>JADDOH010016448.1:0-12283 GCA_016648135.1 Agrypnia vestita
GAAAATATTTTTGTCAATGTGCAAGCGTCCTCGTAAAATGCACTTTGGTACAGAGTATTATTATAAAGAGATTTTAATATATTGCAACGAAATTGCAAGGGGATTACGTACAGAATTCCTCGTAATATATCAATGACGACAGAAACATCGAAACCTCTAGGACCTTCCACTGCATTCTGGAACACACTACCACATTCCGGAAGTAGCTACAATATTCGAGGAACTTCTAGAACAGTCAGTAAACGACGGGACCAAACTACAAACGTTTGGAATATTCGGAAAGTCAACATGTTCGGTATAAAAGCGAAGCCGTGTCGCGGCCATAGTTGGTTGAGTCGCGTTTTGACAGTTAGTTCGAGCGAAGTCGGCCTCGAGGCAACGGCCAGGATGACCAGTCGTGAAATAATCGGACAAGTACTTACCTAAGTGGCGAAATAAACCGGTGTGAGTTCTATGTACTATAATTGAATATTCTACGAGCGATACTTAAACTGTTACCCAGCGATAATAAACTGTTCATATCAGAATGATATATTACGTAATAGTGTGATTTAAAGAACAGCGTTAAGTTTTATTCGTACTTTGTACATTGAATAATTATTTTCCAGTGTTTTCATTTGGCAATAGTAGTTTCAATATACGAGCAATAGTTACGTCAACCGTTTTTTTTTTATTTTAATTAATATCTCAAGGTGGTATCACCTTTTAATGATGCTTTGTCTATCGATTATTGAGTATGGCCCACTCATTAATATTTACACAATTTAACAATGACTAGCAGTTAAGCAATCGGCGATAGCTTACCCAAGTGTTTCTTTTTCTGTCCCTTCTAGTGATTCCTAGCATACCTACTTATATCCACGCATAATAATAATAATAATTAGATAACTTATATAGCGCCGTTTTCGCGAATACTCACCTCAAGGGCGCTTTACACAGAAAAATTATTATCTTACAAAACAACTTACTGCTAGAAAAGAAAAAAAGTATTTACTATTACTTATTCACTAGGTGGCATACAAGAAATGGAATTAAAATTGAGTACTATAATAGTTGGGAGTGCCTGAAAGAATTAGATGCTTTCGCGGAGTGCACAATAGGAGTGAAAAACATTAGCTAGCGTTGTTGTGATCAGATTCTATAGGTTTTTATAGGATTGTCTAAATGAATGCGTCTTAAGTTGTTTTGCTTAGTTGTGTTATGTAAAGCTCTTGAGATAAATCTCAGACATTCAGTTGAGATAAGTCTCTGTACCATGTACACGTGTTGAGATATTGAACTTGAGATAAACTTGGAGATCAGCTTGGTAGAAAGAGTTACACGTCGATTTTTTATTCACGGCACTGTGCAGTTGGCCACTGATGAATACATTGAATTATTTTTTTTACAACTTAATATTATGTACATAATAATTAATTTGTTAAGCGTTTAATTATTTTATTGATAGGAAATGAAATAATATAAATCTCTTTTTAATAATATTACGACTGTCGATGCCCCTTATTAGTTGAAATTAGTAGGTGAAAAAAAAAACAGTATGTAGGTGTAGTTATTTTATTATATTAATACATGAACAACCACAAAGAAATTTTGAAGGGTTTCAAAAATTGTTAGTTAATATTATTATCGATGTGTTGAATTTACATTAAATTTTAAACAACAACTCACTGCGCACAGTGTAGGTACATAATCTTGCTTCTCTTCTTCTGCTTTTTATGCTCTTTTCCTTGCACTGTCCCAATTCGGTGCCTCGTTCTCAGGCTGTATTTTCTTCGGTTCTGGGTGTCGCTTTTTTTTTTATCTGTAGGGTTGTGGAGCATTGAGTCCTCCAAGACTAGCGGTATATAACGGCGTTCTAGTGCCAGCCCTGATGCATGGAAGTGAAGCCTGGAATTGGCAAAAGAGGAATGAAAGTAGACTGAATGCGGTGGAAATGCGGTCACTAAGACGCTTGTGTGGAAAATCTTTGGTCAATAGAGTGAGGAATGAACAAATTAGACGTGAATGCAATGCTGGCTGTAGTGGTGTAGATAGAATAAAGAAAGGAGTGCTAAGATGATTTGGTCATGTGGAACGTATGAACGAGGAAAGGATGGTTAAGAAAATATATGAGGCGAGTGTTGAAGGCAACAGGAATAGAGGGCATCCGCGAAAGACCTGGCACGATCAGATACTACAAGTATTTGAGGATGGCCTTGTTAAAAGCCGCAACAACCGTAGAACTTGTATGAGAAGATGTATGAATGTGGCCGAAGCAAAAGTGGTGTGCCAGGATAGAAGAGTGTGGCGTTCAATCCTCTCTGCCTACCCCTGGAGAGAAACGGCGTGATGGTTAGTTAGTTAGAGCCATCCATGAGTTTTTTGATCTTCCTCTGGATGACTGTCGATGAAGCTCCATAGATCGAACGATAAATCAATAAGATTGAAGAAAAAACCAAATTTTTATGTCGCTTATCTTAACTAACTAGCAGTTGAAATTCAATAAAAGGATAAATAATATTTTCTATTCAAAATTGAATGAAAAATACTCGCCTGTAAGTTTTTGCCACTACCTACGAGACATCCTGTATAATTAATAAATCTGTCTATCGGTCTAATAAATAAATAATGCTAATACTTTAAATGAATGCTGGGTCTTAAAGGATTAAGATATTGAAATATTATATCTTATTCATAATCAAACATAAACACTCCACCATATCCGTTGTAAAAATTAACATTTGATAATTTATGCAAATATGTATATTTTATTAAGCGAAAATTTCGCTTCTCGGAATTGCCGACGAGATAAAAATGCTATTGGTATACCTGCCGAGTTCTCTGTTACATGACTCGCCTTTTTTTGAAGCGATCTCCAAAAAACTGGTCAACACCGCAAAGTTTCCATTATTCTGTCCGGTAAATGAGTGCTCAGACACGTTCAAATTAAATGATCTCGAGTTTTTCGATCGTAAATATTTTCATACGAATTCTTAAACCCTTCCTGTGCCACGCAGTAATCAATATTTTCAAGGAGTCTATAGTAATTAATCCGTCTTTTCAAAAAAAAAATGAAAATACGCCTGTAAATTTACAATTAAGAGCTCTATTTGATTCATCGTTAATATTATTAATAATAATATTAATAATAATATTAATATTAATAAGGTCCACGTAAACCAACAGCTACACAGATTTATACGTTGGATGTTAGCTTAGATTAAAAATACTATTTGTAGTATGACAAAAAGAGATCATACATCCATTTCACAGCGAAAAGAATAAATAATATACCAATATAATTACGTCTCACTCTCGAAAAAAGGGGATGGTTCTGTTGGGATTTGTTGAATGCTTAAAATTATTACATTTTATCCAGTAAAAGAATTTTATTCTTAATTGGAATATTTTAAAAACTAACCCATAAAAACCAAGTTTTTATTATACTCCCTTTCTTTCTTTTTTATAATATAAATATAACACCAATTAAAGACGAATTAAAACATAACATAACACTAAACTTACAGGAACTTAATATATTTCTAAAATGTCAGTTTAGAGTTTGTTTAGAGCTTTGATAAGACACTTCATGCTTTGAAGATTAAATTCAGTCAATTTAATCAAGATTTTGATAGATTCAATTATCAGCAATGAATTATGAATTTCCAAAAAACCATTAAAATTTCGAAAAATCCAAAATTATACTATAATTATTAAAATTTTTTAAACGAAAATTTTTTAGGTCGTTTTCATCGTCGCCACGAGTCTGCCTGCAAAATTTCAGCTCGATTGGATAACGGGAAAAGGGTTAAAAATCGATCCAAAGTTTTTTCGATACACAAGCAGACAAGCCGAGAAGCAGACGCTATGAGTTAAAAGAAATTGAGTAAAAAGACTCGCCAAGATTGACTAACAGATAAGAAATTCCATCGTTTTGAATGGAACTTGATGTATGATTTATATTGTGAAAATCATAAAATTATAATTGTTTTACAAATTAATTTTTTTCTCAATATCTGACGCCTCTGGCCGACGATTCGGATCTCACTGCAGGGTCCATCAGCCCAGTTTCTATAAACTAAAAGCGAAATTATTCATATTTGTGGCGAACTTGTATAAATTTGAAGTATAAATCAAGTAAGAAATCATTTAACATACAAAAATAGGAATATCCAGTAACAGTACTCAATGTCTGTCGTAAATATATTAAATTAACTATTTTAATATTCAAGAAATTTTTTTCATTTAAAATACTTAAGAAATAAGCAATTTCTTGCGGTAACATAAGTTGATACATGGTTACATACGCAGATTTTCCGTCGCGGTATGTTGAGGGTTAAGCGAGGCTATATTTTGCTTTACGGCTTTTCGGAATCATATCAATTTCCGGGATGCTATCAATACCTGATTTATGGGGTAGAATTTCAAAAATGCTTAATCTTTTCTTGGTCTTTGT
Organism: Agrypnia vestita; assembly: GCA_016648135.1. Taxonomy (NCBI): domain Eukaryota; kingdom Metazoa; phylum Arthropoda; class Insecta; order Trichoptera; family Phryganeidae; genus Agrypnia; species Agrypnia vestita. The sequence continues at coordinate 4,436 of JADDOH010016448.1, forward strand.
TTTCCTTGTTCATCGTGTGCTATTTTTTTTTAGCAATTAATATCCTTCGAGGATAATCAACTTTTTTTTATATATATCTTATACATAATTACCAGAAGAAAGTGTGCGAATCTTTGTTGTTTCGAGTCGCAATTTTTAAACATATTTCAATGAGATATTCAAGTTCACAAAAAACGTATTTTTATTACAAAAAAAATATGTTAGATGTATCAAATATATTTCTGTATTTAATAAAGAATGGTTTGATTTATCATTGCATCACCCAGCGTGTATTACTCAAACGTTTTGGACTTCATTGCATAATATAATACAAGTTTGATGTATTCAGAATATTCTGAGTGTATTCTAATTTGTCAATAGTGGAATTTGTCCCTAGAGAGATCATCATTGAATTCTCTAGGGACAAAATCCATTATAGTATAATTGAAAATGTTGAACGTGAGTATGTTCAAATTTTTCAAAAATATTCTGAATTATCAAATAACTGGTCTAAAAAGGGATTCTAAATTGAAGAAGAGAAATCTTAATTAGTTTCTGGCATATTCTAGTGTATACGTTAATAATTCGGATGAGTTTCGTATACACATTAAAAGAATATTGCTTCATACTTGAGACAAAAATCGATTGAAAAGAAGATTGAAAAGATATGTACAGATTTTTGTTTACACTTCAACATGCCAGAAAGTTCAATTACAGAAGCGAAATGCATTACATAACACTCAGGCTTGAGTAAATCATATAGATTAAATTGTGATCTCACCGGAAATCGAACCCGGAACCCTCGGCGTGAGAAACCAGTGTCACACCCACTGCGCTAAAAGAGCCGCCTGATATCTCATTACGAACCACAACTTTACACTGGTTCATGGGGATAACAAATTTCTACCACAGATGGCGTTAGCAAAGTCATACGTGGAACGACTTGTATAAATAACATACATATACAACTTCAAAAATTTGATAGATGTGGTCAATTGTGGGTGGAATTGGTGAACGTGTAAAGTGATCACTTAAGCCAGCCGTACAAACACCGATAGGACTTCCATACCTACTTGTCCTTGTAAATAGCTTCGTCTCTATGAGACATCTATAATATATCTTGATAAAGTTGATAGCTATTTGAAAATGGAATAATAGATATATCATTTACACCAGACTACATATATCGTCGCTGTATATATAATAAATTCTATGTGCGCTTAGTGCATTCTGAGACCAATTGGTCAATTTTTCATATTTCCATTATTTAATGGAGATATACTAAAAAACACATCGCCGTTAATCTGGAAAGTCTGCGTAATAATTATTCAAAATATTTTTTACAAATCTAGTCTGTGCAATTATTTTTTAAATCAGTTTTATTCATTGAAAGATTGATTACATATATGTACATTGACGATATGTATCTATAAGTCTCAAATTTTTCATAGTCTTGAATGGTTAACTTGTCGAAATTGATAGTAAACCGGAATTGAAATGTTCCGGGTTTGAATCAACAAAATATTTTTTCATTAGAATTTTTCTCTTTTTCCATATTTTCCTCATTGATTCATTTAATTTCTTTTAAATTAACATCGTTATGATAATATTAGGTCCTTACATATGAAATTCACGTTTTGCCGTACTGGCAAATTTGATCTCAAATATCTTCTCTTTGGTTAGGAATTCCAAATCCAAATTTATACAGCTATTTACTCATGTATTTGTGTTTTGAAAATTATAATTCATTTGTTTTTTTCTCAATTGTTTTTTTTTGCGTCACTCAGTTTACAAAATGAAAAACTTGAAATATCGCGTTATTTACGAGTACGAGTTCCACCGTAGCACCAGGCTGCAGAAACGGCTCGAAGGATTAATGATGTGTATGGCGACGGTGCCGCAAAAGAAAACACAGTGCGTTTTTGGTTCCAACGTTTTCGTTCTGGAAATTTCGACCTGCAGAACAAGCCCCGTGGACGGCCGGAGACCAAAGTTGATAATGAAGAATTGAAGGCTATTGTGGAAGCGGATCCATCGCAAACCACATCCGAGTTAGCTGCAGGCTGCGGTGTTAGTGATAAAACTGTTTTAATCCACTTGAAGCAAATTGGTAAGGTGAAAAAGCTTGAAAGGTGGGTACCTCACGAATTGAGTGAAGCAAATCAACAAACGCGCGTTGACTGCTGCGTTGCATTACTCAACCGGCACAATAATGAAGGGATTTTAAATCGAATCATTACCTGTGATGAAAAGTGGATCCTGTACGATAATCGGAAGCGCTCATCGCAATGGCTGAACCCTGCCGAACCAGCCAAACCATGCCCCAAGCGAAAATTGACTCCAAAAAAGTTACTTGTGAGCGTTTGGTGGACTAGTGCTGGTGTCGTTCACTACAGCTTTCTTAAATCTGGCCAGACGATTACGGCAGATGTCTATTGTCAGCAACTGCAAACCATGATGGAAAAGCTAGCTGCTAAACAACCGAGGCTGGTTAATCGCTCTAGGCCACTGCTGCTTCATGATAACGCTAGACCACACACTGCACAACAGACGGCTACCAAATTAGAGGAGCTTCAATTGGAATGTCTAAGACATCCACCGTACTCTTCGGACCTTGCCCCAACAGATTACCATTTTTTTCGAAATTTGGATAACTTCTTGCAAAGGAAAAAATTCAACTCCGATGGGGCAGTCAAAACCGCCTTCAAAGATTTTATTGATTCCCGTCCGAATGGTTTTTATAGTAAAGGGATCGATGAACTACCTATGAGATGGCAAAAGTGCATAGATAGCAATGGTACATACTTTGATTAAATAAATATATAATTTCATATGTAAGGACCTAATATTAAAAAAATGACGTACTTTTATGGTATATTTCTGCCTATAATATATATAGTATATTTATATACTATATATCGCCTATATATATATATATAATATATATTATATATATATATATATCATATTTACTATATAGTTATACATTATATTAAAGCTTTGAGAACAGCGCTATCTAGCGTTACATAAAGAATTTTGAGCTTTTTAAACTTTTTAACATGTTAATATTTATACCTCGACATTATTTGCGCTATCTGGTAGCCTTACATACATTTTTACTTGGAGAGATATGTTTTTTGGTTTTTTAAACCTCATTATTATTGTTAACCTCAACATTTTAAGAGCCATCTGGTAGCATTACTAACGTACATTTTTACATAGAAAATTAGGTGTTATGATATTACTGAGATGATTATATTACTAAGTGGCGTATGTTATTGGTACACGTATTGTAAATATACATAGTAGCTTGTTGGTCTTGTGGTTAGGACTTTCGTCTCGTGATCCAAAGGTCGCGGGTTCGAATCTCACCCCAGATCAGCAAGTTAGTCCTATTTTCATAGCACAAGCATTTAGATTAATTTGAAAATAGTAAGAATATTGATGTGACAAGTATTCCGTGTTCGCATCTCTATTTAAAAAAAAATAGATATGAATCAAAATATATAATTCTCCATGCAAAAATAGCTAACGCTACCAGATGGCACAAATAACAATAAGGTATAATATAATAATGAGATATGAGAAGCAAGAAAAGCGTAATCAAAATTTTCTATTATGTTCTACAATGTTCATTACTAAAACTTATTAAGACGCTACGCTACTCTAGACAGCGCTGTTCACACAGCCTTAACTGGCGGCCGAAATATTAATTAATGTAGGCATTTTTGACGGGTTATAGCTAGTTTAAATTATACGTGTTATCCCACTTTTTGTTGATCATTTAAAAATAAATTAATGTGACAAAAACTATTCATTCCCCATTATTCTGTGACTTTATTTCTAGAATATAGTAATAAATATACAAATAAATATATAACATTATTAACGATTTACATTCCCTGAGTGTTCTAAAAGAATAAAGTGAAGATATGGATTTTATTTACTCCATATTTTTAATTTCCGAGCTAAATGTTTTAATTTATTCTCGGAATCAGTTTTCAAATCGTCAGATTACCCGGTTCCGAGAAATAATTCAACTCTACCGTCGCACAAGAGAGACGACTTAATAAACATCGCGGCCGTTTACCGTCCATTTTATCTAAAGACCCTGACTTTGCTATTTTCAGTGACCAGAGTCGGATCGCCAACACTATAAATCAACCATTTTATTTTTCCTTTGTTACTTGAGTGGCTAAATCATCCATAATCAATTGCCTCTTTAGTTTTATTATTATTGTTATTGTGAGATATTTTTAGTTAATTACAGTGTTATATTTGAAATCGGCGCAACATATTAATAGTTGTAACAATCAAATCTTTTCGTGATAACTCTCTAAGAAAGAAAAACTGGTCATTTTCAGAGAGGGAGTTCGCTTACAGTGTAAGTAATATAATCTAGTCCATAACATATATGTTAGAAGCACAAATTGTGGGATGTACAAGCAAAGCCAGCAATATCAAAAAAAAAAAAAAGCAGTCAATGCAGTCACCAATCATTACTAATTTAAATTGTACTGAATCCAATATTTTATGTATCTTCGTCTTCTTCTTCTTCTTCAGCCTTCATCTCTCCACTGCTGGGTATAGGCTTCTTCCATACCTTTTCATCCTTCCTTGTTAATTGCTAATTGTAGCTATTTCTTTCTCCGACAGCGGTTATATCGTCGGCCCATCTCGTTTGAGGTCTACCGACGCCTATTTTATTCTCCCAAAGTCTCCACTTCAGAACTCTAGGAGTAGAATACAGCCTTGCAACATGCTCTGCCCATTGCCATTTTAGCTTCGCTACACGATCCATGATATCCACTACTCTAGTTCTGCACCTAGTTCGTTGTGTGCATTTGAGCTTTTCTACACTTTCCTTTGTAAGGGCTATTTATTGTCTCCACTCCATACGTCATCACTGGCAGTATGCACGATTCAAAGGCTTTTATTTGTAGGCTAATTAGGATATCTTTGTTCTCGATGCATCTATCATCCCTTTATGTACCTATTCCTTCCAAAATCATGTTTCCCATAAATTTAAAAGCTAATTTAAAGATTTCCCATAAATTTTTTACTATAAAATCTCTAATTCCATACATTATAAATAAGTAATCCTCGATGACTGAATTCAATTTTTTTGATATTGCTGCCTTTGCTTTTATACCCCACAAATGAAAATTTAATTGAACAAGTTGTACAGACAATTCATATAATTATAAACATTATAAATATATTTCATTTTAAAAGTTAACACATCTTTTGCCTTTGCCTTTTGAAAGAGTATTAATACCCGTTGGCTCCCCTAGCGTCTATGTGTGGAACGGGTATTAAAATATTTTTCCTAATTGCTAACAGGTCATAAAGCTAGAAAATTTCCTCTAGGTATCATGTTTCATCGTGTAAGGCATATGTCAAATAAATAGTAATGCAGAAATAAAATCAAACTCGTGTTTTTATTACAATACAGGATACGGAGATAAGAAGAATGAGATTTCTTTGAAAAATATTCAGCGGTTTTCAAGATGCAGCATATTCACGAATTTTTTTGGAACCCTAATTTTAACTCGATTGCGTTAGATTAGCTCGTGAAAGTATTTGACCGAAATGTGTTAATAATCGTATTCTTCGGTCAATAAATGCGCTAAAGTAATTTTCATATGAGAAAACTACGTTCTTAGATCGTTTCGAACAAACGAAATTCACGATTCGCTAGGGATGTGCGGAATATATACGGTGAAAGCTTTATGCATTAAGAAAAGACTCTTAGTCTTTTACGATAAATATTTTTTATATAATTTTATTAACCTACTGTACTTTTTTTACTCTTATAATATAAATTTTCTGTTGAATTGAATGAATCAATAAATTAAATTTCAAAATTCTCTACTGTACGTGTTTGTATTGTGTTTTCATTTTTCGATGTTTCTAAAGTTTACATGATATATTCTTATGTTTGTTTTAATACCATTTAAGAATAATTAACCATACCAATGATCTTTATAAATAAAACAAAGTGTTAATTATTTTATTTGTAAACTAGCTGTAACCCGTCAAAAATGACGTTACTTTTACATGCCGGCTCCTAAAGAAGAGGTATTAACTTATTTATAGCCGACGCCCATGAAATAGTAATAGCGACTTTTATCAAAATATTTAAACCTTTTTTTATATTTCCCCGGCAGCTAATGACACATACTATTTTAAACCCTGGCGATTGTGCGTGCGTAAAATTAATGCGACGGCATAATTGAATAATTAACATTATAAATAAAATAGAAATATAAAAAAATGACAAAAAAAATCCGTTACCGGGAATTGAACCCGAGCCTCTGGGTGAGAGCCAGATATTCTAGCCACTTCACCATGCAGGAGATGTCATTTATTGCGGAGAAAATGTTTATATATCGCTTAGTGTACATATAAAAATATATTATAGAAAATATATTGTGCATTGTATATTTATTTTTTGGGTTCAAATGGTTAGCGTCTTTGTATATTTTTGAAGGGTCTCGCACATACAGTGATAGCAACTTGCGTAGGTCTCTGCGTTCGAGTTTGCTCGTCCGGCGTTCAAGCCCCATCTCCAGCCATTTAATCTCGTTTTTTTAACCGTGAATTCGAACAAATTTACGGACATTACACGAAGTTACGGGTACAGACGGACGAACGAACGTAGAGACGGACAGACAACGAAATTATTATAATTGTTATTGATGCCGCCAAAGGAATTTGAAGAAAAAAACTGAATTTGTATTCATTTTGGGAGTCAGGCCCTGGTATAAACGGCAGAATGCTGAACATGTGTATAAGCTCGATATAAAATTATAAATATAGGCTTTTAAGCTAACACATACTTGTCTAGAGTTTGCAGTATATATCACCAATTTCTGTATTGTTTAAGTATTTATTTTAATGATACATTTTAACAAAATTCGTTAGTGAAACTAATAGCTACATATTTATGTATAACACGAAGACAAAGAATGTATTAAACGGTAGATTTATTGTTTAAATAAATTAAAAACGATAAGATGAACGCTTTTAGACGAGAATGAATAAGATATTTTATATATACAGTAGGTACAGTTATAAGCGCATGACTTCCAAGGTCAGTAATATCTAAAAACGTGACTTAGGGCAGTACGTTTGCATGCGGTTTTATGGATAGTGCGAATTAGGGCTTGTTCAGACACAGCGGGAACCGTGCCGTTTCAGAATCGCATAAGATCCGTGCGGGTCTCATTTACCTAGGTTTGTATGTGATCGTTCAGACACAACCGTGCGGTTAGTCAATCGCTGCGGTGCCCGCAACCCAACCGCTAGAAAATAGACCCGCACGGCGCCCGCACGATCCTATTACTATGGGGCCTTACGAGAGCGTTCAGTCGCGTTGCGGGCACCGCACGGTTCCATGTCACAACAGGAGCACGCGTGGATTATATTCTCTTTTCTATGGTTATGGATCGCTTTGACACTGAATTTTTTATTGATGAAGTGGAGAAAAGACCTGTAATATGGTAGAAAAGACCTGTAATAGTGTGAGGATTACTCAAATATGCCAAGAATCAAGCTTGGCAGGAGTTGGTGGAGATATTTGGAAATGGTGGAAAAAAAGAATATTTTAGAGAAGTAGGTATTTATTCACCAAAAATGAACTGACAGAATGATATTTATGTGTCTTGCCATGGAACACGGCCGTCGTTAACAAAGTAATGAGCGAATATATCTCTGATATTCAAAGATGGAGAACGGCACCAGAACTGTCAAACTGACGTTTATTTTCGCGCGCACAAATCGCTTATTAACCGCGGCTGTGTGAACAGATGACACAAATCGCATGTTTTGAAACGCAATTCGGAAACTGAACGGTTCCCGCTGTGT